>JAHDVE020012154.1:0-66477 GCA_022606495.2 Halesus radiatus | reverse complement strand
GTACCCCCACCATTACCCTTACTCAAGGCGATTGTTCCACGTTGTTCCCAGTACGCTTAGTTTTGTCGTGATATGTTTACTTTACCTCACAAGAGCGCCTTTGTATCTACATGTGCACCGGCGTGCAGGGAATCAACGCTGCTAGTTCTTTAGAGCATTCTCCATTGAAATATCTGTAGAACAGACTCAGCACACCTATATGGCGTCTGCGCATTAGATATGGCGGTCGGTATGTTGACGACGGATTGTCACTCAGATGAACCGCCCTCCTTTGCACAGAATCAAGCAGATTTATCAAGTATTTGGGAGCTCCAGCACAGAGGTGACTTCCAAATTCAACTATCGGACGTACTTGTGATTTGTGTAGGATTAGCAGTTGATCACTATTGAAGAATATACTACTTCTAGCCAAGACTATAATTGAATTCTATGAAAACATAAATTTAACATTGCTCCCTCCGGTGATCTTGTAGGTTAAGTTGAAGTATATCAGATTGTTACTATTAAAAAACTACATTTTACTATATTTAATTCGACCCCGCACCCAATCCAGTATTGAGATAATGCGTTATAATGAAACAAACAAAGAAACATACATACACATTTACTCGAAATTTATGTAATAGATTTTATTTATTTTTGGGAAAATTAACAGCAAATCCATAATTTATATATGTCATAATAATATAATAATCATAATAATATATGTATATTCAACAATAAAAACAATAAATCATGGCAACTATACATTTTCCACTGCTGATGATAAATACTACGAATAAAGTGTGACAATATACAGTTTTACATCAGTTAGCTTAACTATGTCGTCGGTGGAGGGGTGGGTAGAGGGGAACATAGGACTGGGATAAAGGTACAAAGGACTGGAGTAGATGGAAAGGTGGTTTATGTTATCTGGTTTGAGAGCGGCCGTGTAATGGATTTTAATTTAATATCACGTATAGTTGAGTTAAAGATGTCAATATGGTAAAATTTAAGTTGAATGAGTATGTAGATCTATAGCCAAAAGAGTTTTGTTTGGAATTGGTTTTACAATGAGGGATATAGAAAGTAAGTGGCTGTCTGCTGTTGCGATTTAGGATATACTCGTATAATAATAGTTGATCCTCCACTCTATTTAAAACCTCCACAACTGGAAGAACACCGATGCTAACCAACCCACATAATAATATTATTACTTTACTTTTATTGTTCGTTTTTGAAAGTTTATTTAGATGTACGATTTTTTTCTGACAGCTAGTAAGAAAGAATATATTTCACAATATTAGCGTATTAAAGTAAAATGAAGAACATAAAATAAAAATTCACAGTTAAATAAATAAAGACAACCAGATAAAAATGAATAAAAAATAATCTTGGCATACAAATCGTAATTTTTTTCACATATTCACCAGATGTCCTACGAAAAGTCCCAAGATCTTTGGCTACCTTTACGGCTTTTGGAAGGCCATTAAAAAGTTTTCGACCTTTATAAAACACGCTGTTTTGTATGTACGTAAGTTTAGTTTTGGAAAGCCTAAAATCACGAAGACTTTTCGTAGGATAACTGTGAACATTTACATTTTACATAATATTATTTTGCAGACATTTAGGGAGCAAGGTATTTTTAACCTTGGAAATCATTGGGAACATATTGTATATTATATGGTGTTGATGACATCATATTTAAATTTTGTAAAATAATTTTAACTTTTTTAGTTTACAAATATGTGTTTTCCATTAAAAATGCTGGTCTATATACACACCAAGGTATTTAATTTTGGATGTTGGACTAAGTATAGAACATGATTGATTACAATTGATTCTGTTGCATTTACTTTGGTGTATTATGATTTTTGTTTCAGGTTTTGATTTAAATTTATTGATAGAGAAAGGAATAAATGTTGTTTTTTCAGTATTAAGGGAGAGTAGATTATTATCGAATATTTTTTTTAATATATTAATATCAGTATTTGCTAGCTTGTTAATAGAATTCCAGTCAGTACCTTCAATTATTATGACAGTGTCGTAAGCATAAGATATTATTTTTCCGTTTAGCTTTTGCATGAATATGTCATTTACATAGATGATAAAAAGTGAGGTCCCAGTACTGTACCTTGAGGTATGTCGAAATGACTTGTTTTTGGATGACTAAGTACAACGTTTATTTTTACCACTCGAGGACGTTTGAAAAGATAGCTTTTTATCCATTCTAGAGCTTTACTATTTATTCCAATATTGCCTAATTTAATTATAAGGTTATCATGAGACATGCTATCAAACGCTTTTTTGAGATCTATAAAAATTCCAAGGCATTTTTCAAATATTTTTTTAATTTTATGATTAATCTATCTCTATTGATTAGCTAAGTACCGATGTGCATGTTTATATAAAATTCCTTATTTTGTTAAGTTATGTGATGATAACTAGACGAAATTATTTTAAAAATTAGAAATGATGAAGGGTTTATTTATGTCATATCGAATTGGCACGAATATTTGAATTTAGAGAACACGTAATCTCAATATGTAGTAAAAACAAAAGGATAACTAATCGCATTATTTTTATTCCAGATTTCGTTTCGCAGTTCACATGCGGCGAGCTGTTCTACAGGACCCTTCACTTGGATGAACCGAATGGCTTCCTCTACGTTGGAGCCATGTGAGTACAATACTAACTATATTGCAGTGGTGTGCAGTCACATTTATTCTTGTTTACACTACGACCTTTATACGTTTTATATTATCTATCTTCAGATCTACAATAACCAAAAATTACATCAATTTTGGAAACGAAACGCGAGTTATATAAACATAATCAAACTCCAACACAACATTCGACGGTTAATAATCTCAATCGGTCAAAAGTATACATTTTGAAATATAAAAGACTTAAGGTTTTAGGATGATATGAATATGTTAATATTCTTGGATACAAAGGGGAAGGGTATATTCAAAAATAATTTCTAGTAACAAAGCTAGATTAAAACGTGTTATTAAGTGCATACATTTAAAATAAAATATGTGATACCACACAAGGGTCTTAACTTCTCCCAACCATCTGGAGTCAATGAGATTATGGCATCCTTAATTAGGGTACGTTGTGAGGCTGAAAGTATTAAGGAGGGGAAGGAGATGGGAAGAAGGAAATTGGGGAAGTACCTGGCTATTCAGATCTGGTCACAAAACACGGCTAAAGCCATTTCAAGCAACGTTTCGATTCTGAATGGTGATCTTTCACCAGCTCGATACTGACAGCATCTACCACTCTGGAACGTGCCGCAAATATACCTACTACATATTATTTTAAATGATAAATTGTGAAACAAAACAATTTAATCAAATAAATTTTACTCGCACATAACGGGATTTGAACCCCCGATCTCCGGATTCGTAGCAAAGGATCATCATTGTTACTTTGTTAGTCGTCTTTGACTGCCGACTTTCCAATTATGTTGGTTATTCCCAGAAAATACTTAGACTTAGTAACAAATATAAAGAAAACCCATGTAATAGAATAAATCCATTGTATTATCTACCCACCCCTCCTCCCCACATGTTGTGTATATAAACCGTAGATTAAGATTAATTTTTACCGGTCTGAAGGTGGCTTTAACAAGATGAAATCGGTAACGCCGAAATAAAATAAATGTGGAAATAAGTTTTATATGTGTTTTATTATATCATTATAATGGAATTCCACCATCAGTTTCAAAAATAGAAATATTATAATGTAATTTATTTTTTTGTGAATAAAATCCTCAGCACGGGAAATCTCAGCATTATTTGTTATTTTGTTATAAAGAAAGAGGATGATGAAACATTATTATTATTACTATTATTAATCTGAATCGTCACTCTCAAACAAACATAAAGAACTTTCCGAGAATTTTAAGGAAAAACTTCGTAAACGTCTTTAATGAGATCCTGCTCGGCTAAACAAAATACTTTTAGTAAGTCGTCTGATAAGTAACAGAAGTGAGTTTTGAAATTTGTCAGTGAATAGCCTTCGATCAAATTTCTGGTTGCCATTGTCAAAACATTCAACTGTTTTCCTTTTTGTTTTGCAAAATACAAAGATGGCGTCGAGACAAATTATGTCTACATTTTATTGGTGAAAATTGCTTTGACTTGTCAAATATTTATTAATTGATAAACTAAAGTTCTTAAAAACTTAAGACAAGATTTTTGTGCATAGCGCAAAGGGTAACAATTATTATTTTATAAACAATAATTATTAATCTAAAACACTCATCCAAATTGAAAAAACCTTCCGAGCAAAGATAAATGTCGCCGGCAGGACTCGAACCCGCACCCTTCTAATGTCCGGTCAGATGCTCTACCGTTGAGCTACGTCGGCTTATAAAAGTTTAAAAAAAAAAAAAGTAAAAAAAAAGTTGGTTGTTTACAGGTGAAAATATAATAAAAACAGTAATTATTGAATGGAACACTAGTATATATTGATTAACTTGGCGGGTTTGCGATAAGCCGACGTAGCTCAACGGTAGAGCATCTGACCGGACATTAGAAGGGTGCGGGTTCGAGTCCTGCCGACGACATTTATCTTTGCTCGGAAGGTTTTTTCAATTTGGATGAGTGTTTTAGATTAATAATTATTGTTTATAAAAATAATATATAGACCACTCAATCTCAATAAACAAGGATGTCTTAACGAAATTTCATCATTTTTTGTAATCAGATAAATTCACATAATAATGCAATATTTTTTGGCGATCATAATCTCAACTTACTAAATCAATATGATATGAATATAGTGACTTATGAAAATATACCATAAGTACATACCAGGAAGTAATATTTGTACAGCGCCCCTGAGGTGATTTCTCACAAAAGCGGCGCTATAGAAATGGTCCAATTATTATTATTATTATTATTATCCAAACTTAACAAAATGTATTAACGATATGACAAGATAAGCAATCGTTGCTGGCCAAATAACAAAATCTTGTGTTGATCACACATTTGTTAGATCAAATAAATATAACTCATCTGAATGTATATTGATCCAACAATTGCTGATCATTTTATAATGGAACTCAATGGACAATACAATGACGTCAAGAAAATTGTAGCAAATGAAAAATTCATAACTATTCAGTCGCGAAAACTTTTTGAGTAAGAAATAAATAAAAAATATATATACACAATTGGAATATTCTTTTGAAAGAACGGGATTGTGCTAGTTAATATATAAAAAATTAAAACTAAGTTTATTGAAATCTATGAAAAAAAAATACTGCAGTGAAGTGTAATAAACTTAACACTAGGCCCAATGCCATAAATGAATGGATGACTTTTATCAAAAATCAATCTAACACTTTACAAAAGATGGAAAAATAACCGTACAAATAAATTTTACGAAAAATACAACTTACGTAAATAAATTAAATTTTTATTTATTGTATAGACTAAAAAAAACATTGAATGACATAAACGTATTGTTGGGAAGAAAGAGCAAGAGCAACTGTGGCCAGATAATCTCAAAGTATTTATAAAAAAAAATCAGTCGGCTGAATAATTATCTAACCATTTTGCCAACTTCTTCTCTGACAAAGTTAGGCAATTATTACATAAATGTGACAAAAACTATCAATATAGATACTCAAAGACTTCCACATAGTATGCTGTGAGCACGGGCAAAACTGTGTGATATCTAAAAGTCGTCAGAAGTTTGAAAAATAGTCAGTCGTCGGGAATAGATAAAATTAGAATGTCTCATCTATTAATTAATTAATATTAATATGCTATTAATTAATATGCTTTTAACCGAGGCAATTATACCAGAAGATCTCTGATGTAGCATCATCAGACCCATCTACAGGGGTGGTAAACACATTTAAATTCAAAACCACAGGCCCATAAGTATTCTACCTCCAATTGAAAATATTCTAGAATAATAAGTATCTGTAAAACTAATAAATTACTATAAAAAATAATTCTATTACTGATACCCGTCCTATATGTCTCCAGAAAAAAAGAAGACAGAACTATTACTTTAAGAATTTTCTAAAGTGCGTAATAAAATAAAACACCTACTCGTATTATTTATTAACAATTCTTAGTAAATTGCTGGAAATTCTTGAAGCAATTGTATTTTCAGAAAATCTGCAGAAATTATTTGTAAACCATTTTAAAAATAGAAATATTTGTATTAAAATTTTAGGAAATTAGAGCGATTTTTTTTGCAGGCGTACCACAATGGTTTATACTCGGCCTTACCTTATATATTACTGCAATGATATGGATTTTTTCTCACGTAAAACATTATCTTTATGCTGACGACAGAATATTAGTTATTCGACGTGAAGATATATGCTAATGGCTAATATTTTACTGTAAATAGACTTTCTTACTCTTCAAAAGTAGTGTCATGATGTAGGAATAATAAGCTATGCCAAAAAACCAAGCTCATTCACATCAGATCTCCTCATGCTAACATTACCATAACTCCTAAAGTTATTTGATGATTTTAATTGCTTTCACAATTCTGTAATACAACCATGCTCGTATCAGAATATTGAACTTGATAAAGAATATGTTTACCTGGGCTTAATTTTAAATGAAATATTCATATACAAAAACGTGTATACAACACGGCTCAGAGCTACAGTGAGCAGTGAGCACAGTCTATAAACTTAAAATATTACTTCCACGAAATACCCTATTATCGCATTCGTCTCAACATACCTAAAATGTAATAAACTCCTTAAATTACAGTAAAACTTTTAATTTAACCTTTTATAAAAATATGGAATGCAAACCTGGCAATAATCTATAAATCAGAATTGCAATCACGAGACGTGTTCACCGCGCAATTAACTCAAACTTGAAAATATGAATTATTGATTTACACAAATCTGAATTGGCAAACTCAGATCAACAAAACCATTTCAAAATAAAGATACCTATACTTAAGGAACTTCTCAATATTGACAAGTTGAAAATCGTTGCAAAAAAAAGTTGCAATCATCCATCATTTACATTACGGTATAATAGGATGGGGAGGTGTGCTTGATGCATTTATTGAACCTCCACAAATTACTCGAAAACATATTATAAAAGTTACCTACAAATATTTTCAGCTGACATATTATACAAATAATCTAAGTTATTAAATTTCCGTAAACCATTTATTTTACAAACCTTGAAATATAACTTTAAAAATCGAAAAGAACGTGTTAGTAAAAGGGATAATAGCGTATTTTATTCTACTCAATCGTACACTAAATTAATGCAAACAAACAGCTGTTTTATTAGTCCTCGTACATTCAACCTTTTACCAAAAGAAATTCAGATGGAAAATGAATTAGGTTTCCATGTAAAAGAAGGAAAATCATGGCTGAATGATCTAGGTGCTGAAACATTACTGCTATAAGAACGTTGTTATTACTTACTACTTTCTTTAACTATAACGACAACATTTATTAGTTATAAACAAAAAATTTACTTACATGTACTATAATTCTAAGATTTCTATTAAATATTATACTTTCTTGCTGATACTTAAAATAATTGTTTTTTCTTGTATTTATGTTTACTTAGAATTCTCATATTACCCACACACAGGCTGCGGCTATGTGGGTTCCCATTTCTTACACATATAATTGAAACAATCATGCATGTAAAAAAATAGTACATAATTTATGTTCTTTAAGGAAAAAAATGTACATCTATTATTGGCGGAATCCTTTATAAGATATGGAATAACTACATGGGGAAAAAAACTAGATAAAAATAAATCTTAATTTAATTCAAAATGTACAATATTCCATAGTGAAATTGCTCTTAAGTAAAACTGAATATGAACAAGGACATGGTATACCCAAATCATTGCTATACAATTTGTTACCTGTTCGTGCTATATTGTGGTTGAAAATTGTGAGTCAGCATACATCTTAATCTGGATATAACCAAATAATGGTACATGCTCACCATAGAAGACTAACTGCAAACGATGAACATGCAATTCCCAGATACCTAGATAAATACGATCGAAGAACCTTAGTTCCAAAATATAATAATATATTACCCAATTCAATAAAAATAAAATTGTGAACAAATTTTCCGAAGGAGAGATGTGTGCTAAATGGGAACGTGAAAAAGATTTTTTGTACTCCCCTTTCTTTCTTTATTTTCTCTTCTGTATATGGTTTTCACTGTATTTTTATCCCCTTTTTGGTTTTGATTTTCCTTGAACTTTTATGCTCTCTTTATGTATTTTTTGTTTTTATAAATACTGATTTAACATAATAATGTGAACTATGTGCACCGTTCTAAAATTAAAATGTGGACTATTTTAAGAACACGTTGATAAACTGATATCAATCTGATATATTTTATTTTTCGCCAACCGGTTTCCCTTATTCCAAGCTTCGTCAGGGCAAATATAATAACTAATGAATAATATACAGAGTTATCGGTTTTATATAGGTACAGTTTCCGTAAAAACAAATGGTTTTATAGCCGTTCCAATGCCAAGACCATAGCACAGCACCACTACTTGTATTTAGATATAAGATGCTACAACATATTATAATCCAAAAACAAAATTAACGTAACCGAAACATTGAAATATGAACAATTAAAAAAGCAAATTAACTCCCTGAACTTTGATAATGATATATTGTACCCTTAGTGTATACTGTCTAGCATATAAATGACTATTTTGTAATTATTTTATTATTATTTTAAAAAATTTCTGTATTTATTTAATAAGTTTTTAATATTGTTTACATATTGAATTGTTTATATTATTCTATCATTACGTATGTAAATACTCCTCCCATAACCATTGGCTAATGAACCTCAACTTATGGAGAGTAGATCAATAATAAGTTTAAATAATCACGTATATGATGTATTATGTTATAATTGTGTTTTTTTGTAATAAATAAATCAAATGAAAATATATATCCGAAAAATTAAATATATTCGTCGTTTATAACAAAGTGCTTGTTTTATTTAATAAAATGTCAAACCACAAAGTGATTGCTTCTTATGAAATTATGATATCAATCAGTTTAACGGAAATTTAATGTAAAACAAAAGTAATATATCTTTTGACTTAAAAAAAAGAAAAGCATTTAAAAAAACCCTCTTTATCTCTACCACAACAAACTTCCTATGCAATAATATCAATAAAATATTTACAAAATATTCATTATTTGCATAATGCCGTGAAATATCTTAGACAATTATTTTTTCCCTCTATCTCCGACCAAATTCCAACTTATACCCTCTATTACCTTAGTGAGCGGGCTTAAATATAAGATTGTTATCAGCAAATACCACTAGCACATAAAACACAGTTTATAATTCTTTGAAATAAATTAAATAAAAGCCCTACAGTAGCAATCGGCAGCCCGCTCACTGGGTAGAGAAGATTATCTTCACATTTATACATACATATACACGGGAATAGGGAGAAATGTTCCCAGGCAATGTTGACAAAAAAAAATACAATATGAGAAAAAAATATATATTCGGTTCCTAAAAAATATAGTTATATTCTTCTAAGATCAAACGGATCTTGATGAATTAGCTAATAAGGCCGTGAAAGTCACAAAAATTGGGACACAAAAATAACGATTGATTATACCACGGGCTAGTTCTAAAATAAGGTTCATCTCTATTAGGTATCTACTTTTTTATCTAATTTTACTTTATGAAGAGATGAATTTGGAGACTAACTCTGATTTTCCGTCTTTTATCAGTTACTTAATATATATATATCAGTTTGAAGTATAAAAAAAAACGAAATATACTGTTATTTAGCAACTAACGTATATTTAAAACAAAAAAATGGACTAGAGTTCCTTATTCTTGCTTTTCATTTGGGTGGAATAATTGATTTGATTGCAAAAACAATGCCTTGTAACGATTATTACCATCTCTAAACAAAGAAACATTCATTTGAAAATTTTACTTTCATTCCAAGTATTTTTTTTAATACATCTAAATAATAAAGTTCTTAAGTAGATACCTAATTGTGTTTTTGATTTAAAAAATATTGTACCCAAACAAACATTCGTCTTTTGAATATGTAATCTGTAGCTAACTAGAGTGGTATATCTATGGGCTAACCTTAATACAACATGGCAGGTATTTTTTTTTTCTCATGCTAATTTTGAAACTATATAGAAACAGTTTTACATATTGGATTTCATTCAAAATACACTCTAAACCTTCCTGGCACTTATAAGAATAAACTGTGCTATTTTAAGCGAAACCGATAAAATAATTTTACAATAATAAACAAATTAGCCATTCATCTCACTAGGACAGTCCTGTGTTGAGATGAGCAGCTTTACAATTTTAGTGAAACGATATATAATGATTTTTTTAAAATAACATCAACCCTAATCAGACTATAAACAACTATAAAATCTACAGTAAATATTTATGTTGGGCCGTACATTTATAGATTACAACGATAATAATTTTATTGTAACCCAAATGACTATCATAAAGTATCTGTGTTCCAATTAGCCACAATCATAGGGTGACCATATTTTAAATAATAGTAAGTATATGATAATCAGTAAACAGCAATAAGTTAATAATAGAACATGAATGAGTAAATATTATTAAGTAAATATCAATAAATAAATAATACAAATTAAACAATAATAATAATATTTACATCTTAAGCTTCTAAATTATCTAATTTTTATATATGAAGATTATGAGTTAAGTAAATCTTGTGGTTATATTTTAATTAGGTTACAAATCTGGTAATCTATTCCGTGTTTTAGGGCTAAATATGCTGAAAGAACGGTATTAAAAATAAAACATTGACAGTGTCTACCTACAGCTACCTACATGTACTAAATAACGTGTAGTTGTGCAGTGTATGTTTGCCTCAGTGCATTGACGCAAGGGCTTAGACTTAGGCCATGAAACAATACAGATATGCCGTGTATTGTAGGTATTATCAGAAATTCTCGGCACACTCCGGACTCAGCCCATTGTGCTGCCGTTCATAGTTCCCACAGTGGCCATGGTGCCCATACGGCCCTGCCCATGCAGACATTGCAGAACTGCTTTCCGAACGGAGAAGTGAGATTCCATTCCAAAACGTAAATACTCAAGCGCGTTATTATTATTCTCCGCGGACTTCCGTAGTTCCTCTACACACTCAGTGGCGTGCACTTCATATTAAACGATTTCTATGTGCGACTCTATTGACTTGAATAAAATATTGGTATGAGAATGCATGAAAGTCTATGTGCCAAAATACAGTTAGTGCACGTACAGGGTTTTTCAGACCTGGAATATTTTATTAAGATTTTTTTATTCCTTAGTGTATTGATTTACACGATGATTGTACAAATTTAAGTGATGATATAATTTATTTGTTTTTCTTTTAGTCTTTTAGTAT
Source organism: Halesus radiatus (assembly GCA_022606495.2). Classification (NCBI taxonomy): domain Eukaryota; kingdom Metazoa; phylum Arthropoda; class Insecta; order Trichoptera; family Limnephilidae; genus Halesus; species Halesus radiatus. The sequence goes on along the minus strand of JAHDVE020012154.1, from coordinate 55,080 downwards.
TCGATTATTTCAAAATATTAATTTATAAAAACGAATATCCTCGATTTTCTGAAAAACTACTAACCGGTTTTGCTGAAAATAGGATAGTTTGTTCTTATTAGTGCTGGGAAGGTTTAGAGAGTAGTTTGAATGAAATCCATTGAAAACTGTTGCTATAACGTTTTAAAATTGGTATGAAAAACATTGAACCCGCCATTTTATGTTGACGTTAGTCCATAAATATATCACTCTCGTTAGCCACAGATTACATATTCAAAAGAAAACTTTTACGATGAAATAAAATTTTCAAATTAATGTTTCTCTTTTCTAAAGGTAGTAATCGTCGTGACAAGGTATTACTTTCGCTGTCAAATCAATTATGGCACCCAAACGACAAACGAGAATTCACAATTTCATAACTTTAATAAAAAAACAACCTGAACAAGGTCGGGTACACACGAGCTAGTTATTCACTAAAAAATGATACTTGAAATTCTTCAACTATATCTGTCGAGTAAACTTTCGGTTTTTTAGTACCATTTGAATGATCGGTTTTTGTACGATATTTAATGGATTCAGAGGAGTAGTATATGCCGACCCTCAACTAATAACGCCGTATTTTAAAGTGGAATCAGTGAGTTCATAATGTATTAAAAACATTTTTTTTATTAGTTAAAATGCTCTTATTTTTATAAATATGTGAATAAATTAATTTTCAGATTATGTGCTTTCACTTTAGAGACATTTGGTTTTATTTGTTGTTTTTAATTTTGAGCAGTTTGAGAGACAATAATTTTAATTAAGAAATTTATTTTGTGTACACTCATCATGAATTATTAGATGAAAATCTTTTGAGAGATCATTCATTCGTATGTAAATGGAATAAGAAAGGTTTGCCTGATATTTTAGGATTTTGCACAAACTTGATTTGCGGGCCTTGGTTCGTTGTTGATGCGAGCTCTGGGTCCAGTGAGAGACAGTAGTCCGATGGGGGTCCAGGGTCAGCGGTGGTCAGAGAAAAACTAGGCGAGAGGGCAGAAGTCGTAGCGGGCGGAGCAGTCAAAGTAGAGAAGTGTTGTTGGGGCGAGAGTTGCCGGCTGACTGCCTAATTCTGGTTTTCGAAACTTATTTAAAGTCCGTTTGGGATTCGGGATTCGCAGAGCTACCGCGTTCTGAGTATATCCCACGAACAAGTTCTCTCGTCTCCCTCTCGCACCGCTGTACCACTCTGACGTTTTATTTCAGACATTTACATTTCAAGCGAACGGTGAGAACATATTCCCCACAGACCGTGCAATACACATTTACAAAGGGGAGTCGGGTCATTTGCGGACAGTGAAATAACATTTATTCTCCATATGATCCAACTCCCTTTCAAAATAGGCATAGTTTATGCAAGCGGAGAATACATATATGACAAAAACACTACGGGAGAGGCAAAAAAGTCCGACGCAATTATTATCTTTCTTGCTGAAATCTAAGAAATTACGTTGACGGGATTTTACAAACAAGCTTCGTTAGCAAGTGAGAACAAAGAAATTGTGAATTGAATTAAGTGTTGGCGTAATTTAATTCATTTGATTTCCTTTAATTTCTATTTGTTGATTTTCTAATCTATAATAAATAACGTAAAATATATCTCACAGTTTGGCTATGGACATAGGTGGTCGCACTCCACTGCTATAAGTTAGTATGGGTCCTTAGTGCTACGATAATAATCATTGATCGTCGCACATTCCCTGGCGAGAGTTTGCTATTGTCTCACTGCTTGCTTCTAATAAGAATGCATAGCATTGTTTCCACTTCTATTTATGATTCTACAGGCCACTTGAACACCTTTCATTTATTTGAACCGTTAAATGTAAACTCGTTTTGCCGAGGCACTGAATGTCTGATAAAGATTAAATATTATATTCCAACTAGAACTATTTTACCTAAGATTTTATTCAATTGTAAACATAATTTCAGGACTGAGTCATTCGAAAATTCTCTATTTCAGACGTAATATATATGTTCAAATGCTCAGAATACAAATACAAACAGGCGAGTATTGCATACATCCTCAAAAATTATTAGTATATGTGTCTAGAATATAAGTATCAGTGAATGTGAGGTATGTTTTGAATATTCGCCTCTGTAGCTAATTATTTGAAATGGTACTTAAACTATGTTGTTCGTATATTTGATAGTGAGACAAATGAAATATTTAGTTGTTGTATTTCATGAAGGCCATCTATTTTACCTATGTACCTACTGTGATGTGTTTTTCACCTGTGTGACTATTATAACTAACTAAATATCTAAAAGCCCATAAAGGGCGTATATAATAAAATAAATAAATAAAATCTCTAAATTTCAGTATTTCAGTATTTTACCAAACTCGAATCTTGAGTATATGTTTTTTTAGAATTTAATTTGTTATTCAGCAATAAAAATTTCATATCCCTTTTTTTAACAATTCCAAAACAATATGGTAGTCGTCTCTGGCACACAATACTAACCCATGCCATAATGCCTATGTTGGTCTTTAATGAACCATTCACATGTTCTCAGTTTGCTTAAATATAAAATTTTGTGAATTTAGACACTGTAAAAGACTTTTCAACAATATTTCTATTTTTGTAACAGTTAATGCGTGGTGGAATTTCATTGCAATGATTAAATAAAACAGACTTTTTAACTGTAATCCACCGTGACCAGTGACCAGTTTCAGCTTGTGACGGCTATCTACAGACTGGTACAATTAATTCTGAAAAATACAATCTAATTAAAAACTTGATTTGTTACCCCTGACACCCAAAATTGTATATAAACCATAGTTTAAGAATTAATTATACCAGTCTCAAAGGCTGAAACCGGTCACGGTCAAAAATAAAAGTGGAATAAAGTTAAAAAGTGCCTTTTATTTAATCCCGTCAACAAGTTTAATGTATTTCAGATTTTTCTTGGTACGGGATGAGGACTTATACATTAACTGTCACAACATGTTCTAAGAAGGTCTACATAAGAGTATTGATAGGGCCAATATCATGTAAAAGCATCAATACAGAAACATGTGTATTCATAACAATGTTTTCAATGATTTATACTCTATTCTACAAGAGAGTGGGCAAGGGTGTTCCGTGTGAAGGCTCGGGAATAAGTCTCATTAACAACAATAATAATAACAATAATATTTATTTATTTGAAACACACATTCTTTAACAGAAACATTTAAGATAGCTTTGACTGCCCAACTGGGAACAAATCTCGTTTTATCAAAGTGAAAAGTTTAGTTCATATTAAGGTCATTATATAAAAATAGAAGCGAAAAAAACTAGTATTGAAATCGTACGGTAATATAAAATATCTAGAAAAAAGTAAAATAATTAAGTATAAAGAGATTATTTATATGTGTTTGATAGGCACTGCTTGGTGCTATGAGGAAAAAAGTGAGTTTAAAATTGAGTACTAAAAAAAAATAAATTATTGAGTAATATTGATAAGATTGAGTTACGTATCACTCAGCTTTATGAACCAACGACGAAACTCAGGGATGCAACCCGAAAAGCATGCCTCGAATAGTTAATAAAATATTAACAGATTGAATCGCGATTTACGTTTTATTGTTTGCATCACTTTCAACGTTTGTATTGACGAAGATAGGAATTTCTAACGAATGAAGTCCTTTTATTATCATGTAACAACACGTGGTAGTACTGACAGTTGCAGCGAGAGTTACAGCAGATTAAGGATCCATCCCCCCCCTTCTCCTTCTCAGCCCATCCATTGGACAACACATCTGATGCCTTATATCTTTAGCAGACACATTGAACCTTTCAACCGTTCAAATGAATGAATTCTATGTTCACTTATTAACTATTTATTGGGAAGCATCTATCAACACCCAAAAACTAGTTGATACACGTCAATGCGTTAATTGGTGGTGGCTTTGGATTGTGTTCAAAGCCCCGCGCCTCTGAGATAGTTGGTTGGTTGATGGTTGAATTACTAAAATATGTAAAAAACTAATTTTTATGTATTGTTTCAGGGAGCACGTGTATCGTCTGCCGATCTCTAACATCAGCGGCTCGGATTGTAAGGTGAGTCACACTACACCACACTACACCACACTACACCACACTACACCACACTACACCACACTACACCACACTACACCACACTACACCACACTAAACCACACTACACCACACTACACCACACTACACCACACTACACCACACTACACCACACTACACCACACTACACCACACTACACCACACTACACCACACTACACCACACTACACCACACTACACCACACTACACCACACTACACCACACTACACCACACTACACCACACTACACCACACTACACCACACTAAACCACACTACACCACACTACACCACACTACACCACACTACACCACACTACACCACACTACACCACACTACACCACACTACACCACACTACACCACACTACACCACACTACACCACACTACACCACACTACACCACACTACACCACACTACATCTCACTTCCGCAATGCTTTATAGTCATTAGTCATTAGCCATTAGGTACTCATTACTTACTGCATTACTTAAGTTAAATATATAGTAATGTTATAAGTTTCTGTTCATAATTTTAACAATACAACAAAAAAAAATCCTAGTAACGTATCATTAGATCATTCCATTTTCGCAATTACGCTAGTCAGTAAACAAACTGTTTTAGAAACTCTGTATGTAAATAATATCCAAGTCAAGTCCAACTCTCAATTTAAAATTTTAACATTCCCTCTAAAATCAGTCTCACAGAAAATTTGTTCACATCGTAATTTTACATTTATCCTGAAATATGTTTTATTTAAACATATAAAATAACCAATTTTTGCAATAAATCACACAAAATGCATACTTGTGATGTAAATGTTTTAAACTCGTCAAGTGCTTTTGTTCCCGATAAGGAACAAGTAACTGGATAGCAGTAGAGTTTGGGTAGCTACTCACAGGGAATAAAAATACTCTACTGCTTTTTTTACCGATATGGAACAAGTAACTAGATAGCAGTAGAGTATTTTTGTTTCCTTTGGGTAGCTACACTATCTAGTTTCTGGTTCCCAATCGGGAACAAAAAGTACTTGAGGAGTTAGATTGTATTTACTAACTTTTGACAAGCGGATAATATTTTTAAAAACCTTTTGCTGGAAAAGTTTTATTTGAAGATGCATTCAATCACACTAAGTAAAACGCGGTAAGTTATCTTACAATGTTCGGCTTTAACGAGAATGCACAAAGAGTTTGACTTTTTCAATGCTGTGTAAGGGTTTTAAGAAAGGTTTACCTGCCTGATAATGAAAACAAATACTTACTTTAAAATATCATATCATCTGTAAGCTTAAATTTTCTAATAAAACTGTGTTCATCTGACAGCGACCTGCCAGGTACGTATGTTTTTCTGTATCTGTTTGTAGGTAATTCAATAGAGAATAGGAAGTAATACTTGTACAGCGCTCTTGAGGTAATTTTTCACAAGAACGGCGCTATACAAATCATCCAATTGTTATTATTATAATTACTACGATATTTTATTAAAAAAATGAGTAGCTAATAACCCGCCTTACCGATATCGGGAAACTTATTATTATTATTTTTTTTTATATGAATACCGCACAAGAGTTCCAACTGCTCCCAACCGTCTGGAGCCAGTGAGACTATGGCATCCCCAATTGGGGAATGTTGTAAGGATGAAGGTATGGGGGAGGGGAAGGAGAAAGGGAAGAGGAAGGTGGGGAAATACCTGGCTATTCAGATCTGGTCACCAAACACGGTTAAAAGCCATTTCAAGCAACGTTTCAATTCTGAATGGTGGTCTTTCACCAGGGCGATACTGAGAGAATCTTCCACTCTGGAACGTGCGCAAATATAATATATATTATTTTTAAATGAATTAATTGTGAAACAGCACAAATTAATTAAATAAAATTTACTTGCGCACGCCGGGATTTGAATCCGCGACCTTCGGATTCGTAGTCGAGAGCCTTACCCCTCGACAATGGAGGCCGTATTGTGGTTTAAATGCGAGTTACCAACTTTTGGTTGTATATACGATATGAAATTTTACAAATTTAAAACAAAACCATAAAATTTCTACAATGTACATGTGCCTTAATAAACTGCAGAACTAGTGTCGTAAAATAGCGGTCACCTTTCATACAGTATTGAAGAGAGAACTATCCAAGCGACCAGCATAAATAAAATTATATTGACGTCGGTGTAAAGTTTAAACTTTAACGATTTGTATGTAAAATTTGTATGTTATATCTAAAATGGGTATTTCTAAAGGGGGCAGTATGTATCCCACTCTATTTAATATATAAATTAATGATTTCCTACATGAGCGAAACGACTCACGGATTGGTTGCCATATCTGCGGATAAAGGAGTAATTACATCAACTATGCGGATGACATGGTGCTGCTCGAATCATCGATTAATGCGATGAGGCGACTGGTGCGAATATGTGAAGAGTACGCAAAACTCACATAACTTGCTGTACAACTAAAAAAAAATCACAAGAAGGAGCCACTAAATATCCCACCAATCTGGCTAGAAGGAAATATACTGCTTGTGGCCTCGCAGGTCAAATAACTTGGACATATCCTTACAGAAGACATGAACAATATGGAAGATATGGAACAACAAAGAAGAGCCATTAATATACGCGCCGGCATGCTCTCAATGCGGTTCTGCGACTGTAGCGACGAGGTCAGGAAACTGTCTTTTAAGACATCCTGCACTGCCCTATACACATCTGAGCTGTGGTCGCATTACTCAGCAGCCATTGACTGCATCCGAGTGGCTCCGCTCTCCACTCAATGAGCGATGGATGCAGATGATGCGACTACCACTCTGAAAGACGATCCCTTAAATTAAACTATTATGTTTTTCATTTTATTTCTTTTATTTTGATATTCTTATCATTTTGTAATTATGTATATTATTTGCATTATTATTTAACCCGTTTTATTATATTAATATCTCTATTTATATTTGAAGATAATTTTTTTTTTACATTGAAAATTTGAAAAAATAATATTTCAAAATACGAAACATGTGAGATACCTAAAAAATAACAGCTTTTCTGAATTCATTAACCATGTAACTTCATTGAACCATAGTTTTGATGAAGATTCCGCAATAAATATTTTTCATATTAACAATAAAGGAAAACGATCAAACAATCTAGATGCGTTAGACATTTAAAAATCCGTAAATAATAATGAACACATAATTATTATTAATCATAAAAATCTTTCTTACAGTTCTATTTTGAATGCGTTCTCTTTCTTCACACCATCTGGCTCTTTTTCTCCCCTCCACTCTTTACTTACCTCCTCCAGTCACACTTCCACCCCCACTCCAACACAAATGTATTGGACCAAGATTTTCTAATAATGTTAAGTTCGAGAATTTATTTAATTTTTATTTAACAAAGTATTAGCTGCGTACAATGGATTTGAAATATTTCTAATTTTCCAACGGGGAGGGAATGATTTATTGGGATTGGACATTTGAAACTAACATAGGAACATGATTCCGTTTTGCCTTCAGGGACAAGGACGTCATCGGGTTTCACAAATGTAACTTGATATTATTGAGAAAGGTAGTCTGCGGAATATGAAAGAAACACATCTTATTCAATCCGAATCACGGGTGTAGCCGGGATACTTATTTTAAACTATAAATAAATATAACAAAACATAGATGTAAACTTAAAACAAAAAGTGGACTCGAGCGTGACGGTGAATGAGAGTTTTGAATTTAAACTTCTCATATATTTTGTAACTTTTCGTACAAATCCGTAATTAATAAACGTCAAATAAATCAGCGAGCTGTCGCGACATTTGGTGAAAACAAAATGAATGTCATCGTTATGCGACCGCGGCGGGTCAGGTTATTCCGCGCAAATGTATAAAATCGTCAAAAAGTCAAATATTTCAGCGCTACAGCCTACAGCCTACAGCCTACAGCCTACAGCCTACAGCCTACGGCTTACAGCCTCGACGCGACGCGCGGTGACGTTAGGTTTCCATGTAATATTTGTTTGTTAGTGTTACAACTTACAACGAGGACACAATTACCCGTCATGCTTTGCGGGGTAAGTTATAGCTTGCTGCATATCTGCTGACTCACCGTCACTTTAACGCGCTGTAATACAAGTATGTACTCTTTCATAATATATCTCTCCAGGATTTTGAAACATAATATTATTAGTATTTTTGGTAGTCACGCATTATTAGGAAGCATGTTTAAATGCGTAATTTGTCTAAACGATTATTATTACAGTTACCGCATTTTATACCAGCGGAAGTGAAAATAAAAATATGTGTTAAATGAATAAAAGTTATTTTTAAATTAATTCAAAATTACTTTGTATTCACCACATTATTAATATACACATATCAACAAGTTTAAGCGATGCTTTCTTCATCAGTAATATAGAATACTAACAAACTAGGTTTTGACTATCGCAGTTTTGCAATTGGTTTGTGTATATTTAGAATATGTGTTGTAATGTGGATGAAGCAAAGGGGTGTGAGTGTTAGAAATAATTTTAAAAATGTATATTCGGAAAAAAAATTCTATTCAACCTCCTACTACCTACACCAACATCCACTCCTACACCCACACCTACTCCTACTCCTACCCCAACATCCACTCCTACACCTACTCCTACTCCTACCCCTACCCCTACCCCTGCTCGTACCCCTTATCCTCCTGAAATTTAACAAAATACAATTTCAACCGGTCCGAAGTTAGCCGCGACTGTCTGAATTTTTTTTACAAAATGAGTCCTCGAAGAGCGGAGCGGTCGTTTTTCGCGAACCACCAAAGTCCCAAACCGATTTTCGCCAAAATGAACCTTCCGGAAAATAAATTTAAATACTTTTTTATATTTTTTATATATGATTAGTAATAATATTTATTTCTTCAATAAATTTAATTTCACTTTGTGGTGTCATTTTGAATAAAATGAATAGTAAATGTTTTGTGTATACCACTATTTAACATAAAAAAAAGTTTCGGAAGTGAAGCTTCGCTCATCAGGATACACAGTATGCTAATAAATAATTACAAGAATAGACAAATTATAAACATAGAACATAATAACGTAAGGATAGACAAATTACAAACTTAAACAAATATATAATAATAATAATAATAATTGGATGATTTGTATAGCGCCGTTTTTGTGAAAAATCACCTCAACAGTAAATGATAAAAGTAATTAATTAAAAATGTAAACATAATTGAAAAAATAAAATACTACATGGACATATTTTTGTAAAAATAAAACCATTGAAATAACAAAGTATAAAAAATAAATGTTTTTATTAATATTTAATATAAAAAAAATATATTAAAAAAAAAAAGTAATTTTTTACTCTTATTGCACACATGTAATAATGTAACATCTGTGTCTTTATGAAACGAATGTAAACAATAAAAAGGATCTGTCAAATGTGACCAACCATCTAATAGATAATCAACGTTCATTTCATAAAGACACAGATGTTACAGTATTATATGTGTGCAATAAGGGTAAAAAATTAAAGTTGTTAATTAAATTACTTATTAATAAGGGTAAATTCGAATCATTATAAATTAATTGACTAATAAGCAAAGTAGAAGAAAAGTACGTAATGAATAATCAATTAGAGAAAAAGGCTGACTCTCCTCTAATATATCCATTATAGTATAACCTTACTTGTATGCATTAATAGTGTATAACATATAGATGTAAACAGGAAACACATAAAATACCAGGGTAAAATGTAATTGCGAATTTTGTCGCAGACATCCAAGGAGAACTCTAAGAAGATTACCCTGATGTGTACCTGTAATAACATAACTGATGTGTACCTGTAAATAACATAACAAAATATTTTAAAGATATTTTAAACAAAACTGTACCTGTTTATCCATAGTTCATATAACTACAGGACAAAAACAACTATAAAATTCATTTTAGTAAACGAGACGAAAATCACAGGGGAAAAAACAAAACCAGAAAGAACCATCTGTTCAAATAAAAGCTGACACGAATGACTTTACATATTTTTTTAAAAACCCATAGATTCAGTAAATAAACACAATGTAATCCGTCTTCCAGAGGGTAATAAACCAACCCGAAAGTCGTTTTTAAACAGTACCGTCAGCAATAAAAGAAATTTCAAGTCATATATAAATACTATATTAGAAAGCAGGGGAACTCAGTCCTGACATCTATGCTATATATAACATAGTTTTAGTTTTAATTGTGCCAGTTTGACGATGCCCGTGATAGGGTGAAAACGGTCCGGTTGAAAATAAATAAGTGGAAAAAAGTTGTAAATATGGAATTCCACCATTAATTGAGTTTCAAAATAAGAAATAATTTAATTCACTATTGACACTTTTACTTTTATTTTATTTAAAAAAAATAATTAAATTTACTTGTATTTAAAAATAAAATAAAATTCCATTTAAAAATTGACTCTAATTTTAATAATAACACCTATTTTTAATTTTAAAATTTAATTGTACTAAGTGTTCAAAATTTAAATTTGTTTAGTTTTTAAATTATTTTTTTTTTTATTTTTTATTTATTCTTTATTTAATTTTACAACAGAAAAAAAATACCACTCAAAAAGTCCCGCTAAACTACTTTTTTGTAGTTTGTCTAACGGGAGCTTGTTATCAAAAACATAAAATTTACAGACAAGGTTACAAAATATGTAAAATAAAAACATACAAGCCATATGTAACAAGCTTAAAACATAAATATTTATAAAGAATATTACTCTAAAATATTTCTGCAAAAATAAATTTAAAAAAAAAGAAATAAAATAAAAACATAAACGAAAGCAATAAATCTTAAATAAAACAATATTTCCTTATTTCTAATACAAATAGCTTCTTTCAGCTAGTCAAGTTTTCAATGTGTTTATTAATTGTTTTAGTTTTATTACAGTTTTTTATTTCAGCCGGTAACATATTTATACAACTAGGAATCGTGTGTTCTAAAGTTCTTTGTATTAAAATTAGTTATAAAATTAAATTTTCAAATTAAGTTTTTAAACCAGTTTAAATTTTTTTTTAAATAATTTTAAAATTTAATTTAAGAATTTAGTTATTAAATTTTTATTAAAATTCATTTTAAAATGTATTTTAAAAAAAATTCTGAAATTTAATTTAATTTACAAAATTACAATAACTTAATTGAAAAAGATGCCACAAAGTGATTTTACATTAATCAAAGAAGAAATAATATACTCGTATGTGTTTATAATGTACAATTAATAATAACTAGATTAAATTTAATTTGATTTAGTTTCATACTTCTTCTGTTCTCTTAGGTTAATACTTTGTTCTGAGATATTGGTTTTAATTAGCATTTTTATCATGGGAATTTCTATCTTTACTTTACGCAGGGGCTCTCAATCTAAGGACTGCGTGACCCACCTTTTTGAATAACACATGTTTATTTTATTACCCACCAACGATTTAAAACAAACGGTAAGGGAATGTGGGGTATTGTGGCGGCCAAAGGAGAAACTACCGGTTAGTTGGTCGAGTGGTACAAAGCGTCAGGCTACCTTCCAGGCGCCACGGGTACAATCCCCTGTATCCATCATTGCGCAATATTATCCGCCTACAATGATGAATGTAGGGGAATAAAAATATTTTCAGGTTATTCGTAACCTTGAAATGTTTGCCTTTATTTAAATTTTTATTTTTTTAAGTACTGTTTTTTTTTATACGGAGCCAGTGAGACTATGGCATCCCCAATCGGGGTATGTTGTGAGGTTGAAGGGTATTGAGAGGAGAAGGAAATGGATAAGAGTAAGGTAAGGAAGTACCTGGCTATTCAAATCAGGTAACCTCCAAATACGGTTAAAGTCATTTCAAGCAACACGCAACGTTTCGTTTCTGAATGATGGTCTGTCTCTAAGGTGATATTGACAGTATTACCACTCTGGAACGTGGCGCAAAGTCCGCGTCGGGAAATCCTCGATCTGGACCTCGATCATCTAGATAAAAACACTATCGTTGTTAACACTGCGTTTATTTCTGTTGACTAATACAAATTTTCTAGCGAGACTTGAATTGGAGGCTGTTATTTACTTAGAATTTCGTGAGAAAAGATGGAAGAATTGAGGCAAGCAATGTTATTTATAAGTTTGACATTTGAAAATCGTAGAAAGGTACAATGATCTGACTTATTTAAGATAAATTGTCTATTATTTGGTTACATTCACACGGAGTAAATTCTAACACAAAGGCGCAATCACATACTAAATTGAACTATAAATGGTTTAACACAGAATTACAATAATAATAAAAATAAATAATACTAATAATAAGAATGAATTGATCTTACTATGACACTGGACACGTACTATATTTTATTATTCTGTGTGAGTTAAATGTGAAATACGAATAAACAATATTACATTATTATTGGATTTTAAAAAAATCTTAGAATTAGATTAGAACATAATATTTTTTACACTTTTTTTTTTTTTTAATATGATGAACTAGCTGATTTGTACCCGGCATTTATCGGGATTTTTTTTGGAATAGAGTTATGAAGTTGTGAATTCTTTCTTGTAATTTGGATGCCATAATTGATTTGACAGCGGTCAACTATCTCTAAACAAAGAAACAAAAAGCATTCATTTGAAAATTTTATTTCAATACAAAAATTTATTTTTCCAAAAATATATTTAAATATAGAAAGTTCTTAAGCAGGTTCCTACTCGTATTTTCAACTTTGAAAACATTCTACCCAAACAAACCTATTTCTATTGAATATGCAATGTGTCTAACCAGAGTGGTATATCCATGGAGTAACCTCAATACAACATGTCGGGTTTAATGTTTTGCATACTAATTTTAAAACGTTATAGCAATGGTTTTACATATTGGATTTCATTTAAACTACTCTTTACTACCTTCCTAGTACTGATAAGAACAACTTGTGCTATTTTCATCAAAACCGATATAGTCATTTTCGAGAAAACCAAGGACAGACAGACAAAGATTCATTTTTACATACAGAGAAGATGAATGACAGTAACACCAGTAGGTACATTAATTATTATATTACGTCACTTGCATTTGTTATATCCGTATTGAATGGTTCACGTATCACACTTAGCAAAAATCTAAATAAATTGTTGAGGAATATCACAACGGAATTGGATAGTAGGTAGATACTTGAACGTAGCCGAGTATCTCAACATCGCATTTAACGGACCGCTGGTTCCCACTTTTCAAAAACGAAGCTATGTAAATTAAAAATAAATAAAATCGTATTTCGAGCGTTTTATAATGCCGTGTTCTGGGGAGGTCGGTTGGGAGCCCCTGGCGCCATTACTCCCCGCGCGGTCGTAAACCCGCTCCCTGAAAAATTGCAATTTGACTGAGATAAAATGTTTTATGAATATAAGGCCCGCCGCGGGTAAAACACATGTTATTGTGCGGACGAAACTAAATTATGAACCGATTCTGTAAACATTATATTTTATTATAAATTGAACTGTTCGGAGACTAGTAAGTACCTATGCACCAACAATAAACTAGAATCTATTATAATGTCCATCGCAATTTCGCATTATTTATGAAAACCTTGAAATTTATATTTATGGAAGCGTTCTTCCTTAGCGCATTAATGAAAGCGAGCACCAGATTTGACTCTCTCGTTAAATTAGGCATTTTTCTCCTATCTTTGATTAATCTCTGTAGTTTAGAGTAATAAATATTCCAAAATGAATTAAAATTTATTTTTTTTGATCACATTATTAATATACACATATCTACACGTTTCTAAAGTGATGCTTTCTTCATCAGGAATATATAGAATACTAAAAAATAATAAAGTATAGACAAATGATAAACATAGAACACAATAATGTAAGAATAGACAAATACATAAACATAAACTGATTAAAGTAGGTAATTAATTCATCAAAAAATATTATAAAAAACGATGAACAACAAATTTGTATTAGAAATAAAAAAAATAAAATTATTTTTATTCTTAATATTAATATGAAAATAAATTCAAGAAATAGATATTTAAAAAAACGAATTCATTATTAACTAAATTTAATTCACTGTTAACGCTATTTATGTGTATAAAGTCAAACCATCTCAGCCCAAAACATTGTAATCTGGAGTGCCCTACCAGGTAAGTATGTTTTCTGTATATGTACATAATAAGATAAACCATAGTAAGTAGTATTTGTACAGCGCCCTTGAGGTGATTTTTCACAAAACGGCGCTATATAAATCGTCCAAGTATTATTATTATGTGTATAAAGAGGTGAACACAAAGTAATTTATTTTAAAAATTACACTCGAGTCTGTGTAGAACAGATTTGTGAGGTGTTTGTTATCGGGATATTCAGGGTTTTATTTGTCAAGGATCTGGTTTTTATTTCAGTTTAATGTTGTCTTGGAAAACGAATTTTGTGTTGAAAGAGGTGTAGTAAAAAATACATTACATATAGTTGTATTAAGTATTTTCAAAAATTAGTCTATGTGGAACGGTACTTGAAGGGTGAATTTAATTGTCGCCTTTTGTGATTTTTCTAATGGGCCTATTGCCATGTTCTATATTATTTATGGAGGTGATTTTCTGAAGAGATGAGTTTTAAACTTCGCTCTAACTTTAATAATTTTAAAATCGACTCACCTAATACTAAATCTGCTGTGCGCTTTGGTTCCTTCAATTTTCCGATTGCTGACAACTTTGAATTTAATTTATTTGTACCAAAAATCCCACGCAAATATTTGAAAAATTTCCTCGCAGTTCGCCAGGCTCTAAATTCATGACTTCTGGTCCCAGTGCCAAAGCTCTTATCGCACCCCTCATCAGTTCGCACATATTCCAGTGCAGTATTATATAATAAAACGAGTAATTCAGCCTTAACAATCTCACATGTCAGCGGCTAGCGGGTTCAGTAGGGTGGCTGCTATAGCTGGAGCTGGAATGGCAGGGTGGTCGCGAGCAGGGGCTGGTATGGCAGGGCGCCGGTAGCGGGGGATGTAAAGCGGGACCTACCTCATTTCCGGTCGGAGGATGGCTGCCGGAAGCCGCCACGACGCCATTGTTATTCGGCGGGAAACTTTCCATTATCTCGATAGATGTCTCTCTCGGCGATGCTTATTAAATTAATGGCCTTTTATTTCACCTGACGTACGTTAGCTCAGCGCTCAGAGCTCAGATGAGCCTTTTCAGACCGAGGGAGCGCGAGCGGACCTTTTACTTTTTGAATGGAGGGCGTTTTTAAATTTAAACGTCGCGCGTTTATTTCTTATTTTGTTTTGTGCCAAAGTAATGGCGAGGCTCTATACGGCTCCCCCGGGCCAGGGTTGGAGGGCGGAGGGATGTTTCTCATTTTGCGATTTTCTAGAAAATCTCTAAAACAAGTCAATCAGTTTACATCTTTTCCCGCAAGCACGTTCTGTACCGGTTATTTTTGTTTTATAATTAGATTCGCTGCTTTGTCTCATATTAAGCCCGACATCAATTTCTAAGATGTATTAATTATAAACTCGGATTACCTATTGAAACTATAAATTACAATTATTTAATGAAATAACTTAAATTATTAAAACTCTCAGATAGAAGACTTGTTTTGAACTTTTAACTTTTATTTTAAAATTGTTAATGGTATTAAAAATTCTAACGTTCAAAAAGTTGTAAAGAAATAATAAATAAATAATTTAAAATCAGCACTGATATAGTTAGCATAATTAAATTTAATATCCCAACTAAAAATATTCGATCTAAATTTTATTCATTAATTGATAAACTAAAGTTCTTAAAAACTTAAGACAAGATTTTTGTGCATAGCGCAAAGGGTAACAATTATTATTTTTATAAACAATAATTATTAATCTAAAACAGTCATCCAAATTGAAAAAAACCTTCCGAGCAAAGATAAATGTCGCCGGCAGGACTCGAACCCGCACCCTTCTAATGTCCGGTTAGATGCTCTACCGTTGAGCTACGTCGGCTTATCGCAAACCCGCCAAGTTAATCAATATATACTAGTGTTCATTCAATAATTACTGTTTTTTTTTATTATATTTTCACCTGTAAACAACCAACTTTATTAGTATGAGAAAGGCTTGTAACGGCTAAATCCCTCAAATAGATGGCGTCGAGACAAATTATGTCTACATTTTATTGGTGAAAATTGCTTTGACTTGTCAAATATTTATTAATTGATAAACTAAAGTTCTTAAAAACTTAAGACAAGATTTTTGTGCATAGCGCAAAGGGTAACAATATTTTACAGGTGAAAATATAATAAAAACAGTAATTATTAAAATGGAACACTAGTATATATTGATTAACTTGGCGGGTTTGCGATAAGCCGACATAGCTCAACGGTAGAGCATCTAACCGGACATTAGAAGGGTGCGGGTTCGAGTCCTGCCGGCGACATTTATCTTTGCTCGGAAGGTTTTTTCAATTTTGGATGAGTGTTTTAGATTAATAATTATTGTTTATAAAAATAATAATTGTTACCCTTTGCGCTATGCACAAAAATCTTGTCTTAAGTTTTTAAGAACTTTAGTTTATCAATTAATAAATATTTGACAAGTCAAAAGCAATTTTCACCAATAAATGTAGACATAATTTGTCTCGACGCCATCTATTTGAGGGATTTAGCCGTTACAAGCCTCTCTCATACTAATAAAGTTGGTTGTTTACAGGTGAAAATATAATAAAAACAGTAATTATTGAATGGAACACTAGTACATATTGATTAACTTGGCGGGTTTGCGATAAGCCGACGTAGCTCAACGGTAGAGCATCTAACCGGACATTAGAAGGGTGCGGGTTCGAGTCCTGCCGGCGACGTTTATCTTTGCTCGGAAGGTTTTTTCAATTTGGATGAGTGTTTTAGATTAATAATTATTGTTTATAAAATAATAATTGTTACCCTTTGCGCTATGCACAAAAATCTTGTCTTAAGTTTTTAAGAACTTTAGTTTATCAATTAATAAATATTTGACAAGTCAAAGCAATTTTCACCAATAAAATGTAGACATAATTTGTCTCGACGCCATCTATTTGAGGGATTTAGCCGTTACAAGCCTCTCTCATACTAACAAAGTTGGTTGTTTACAGGTGAAAATATAATTAAAAAAAAACAGTAATTATTAAATTGAACACTAGTATATATTGATTAACTTGGCGGGTTTGCGATAAGCCGACGTAGCTCAACGGTAGAGCATCTAACCGGACATTAGAAGGGTGCGGGTTCGAGTCCTGCCGGCGACATTTATCTTTGCTCGGAAGGTTTTTTCAATTTGGATGAGTGTTTTAGATTAATAATTATTGTTTATAAAAATAATAAATTTTATTCGATTGTAACAATCATTTCAGGACTGAGTAATTTAAAAATTTACTTGTACCCCAGACTACACGCTGAAGGTACTATTTTTTCAGAGATAGTAGATATGTTCAACTACTCTGAATACAAATATAAACAAACGACTATCGCATACACGCAGAGTATGGACGGTTACCTCGAGAGGTAGGTAAGAATAACCTCACCGAATTTAATGTTTCAAAGACCCAATCATGTCTGATTACGTCTAAAAGAGATCGAAATGACTATCTAGTCTCCTTTAGTGGAAGCAATCTTCCCAACAAGTGCGCCCCACTGTAGAATTTGGCAGCAACCTCTGTTCAGAAATGGGCGGTCCGTTTGATAGATTCGCCGATCTTAACAAACGGATTGCAATCTTTGGAGCACAGACGTCAGGCGGGAATGCTGTCCTTGTTCTACCGGTATTTTAATGGAATATGCTCCGAGGAACAAGCGTCTTTGATCCCTTCGGCACCGGTGCACAGTCGGAAAACATGCCAAACGCGCGCCCAACATTTGCATATGGTTGACATTTGTTACATGAAAACGGGTCGCTTCTACGACTCGTTCTTGTTTTCAACAGCTCGGCTGTGGAATGATCTGCCGGCCTCTGTGTTTCCTCCATACTACAACATGGGTCTCTTCAAAACCCAAGCTCACCCCTTTCTTTCCTCTAAAAGACCCTCCACACAGCATCCCCAAAGATGATATAGGCCTTGATGGAAATTATTTCCCTCAGAGTCTCTTGTGTGGAGTTACTGTAAAAAAAAACATTTTCAACAATTATTAATAAGATATGCATGAGTATAAGTATCAGTGAATGTGAATTAGTTATGTTTTGTATAATCGCCTCTGTTGCTCAATATTTATAATGGTACATATACGATGTCATTGCTGAATTTGTCGCGAGAAAAATTACATATTTAGTTACGTATTTCGTTAAGGCTATATATATCATCAATGCACCTACTGTGATGTGTTTTGCACCTGTGTCAATATTGTAATTTGAATTTTTATAACAAAATATGTAAAAGCCCATATAGGGCGTATACAATAAAAAAATAAACATAAATATTGTGTTCTGGGGATATGTTTCATTGACCATATACGCCGAATGTCAGGAAAAAATATATTTGGTGATAGATGGGCTTAATACGTATTGAGATTTCCAGTTGTGAAAGTAATTAAAAAAAAAGATTATTAATCGACAATCTTTGATCATCAGTCATCTCTGACATTTTTAAAATGAGGTAAGCTCCTTGGCTCGACACTCTGCACTCGGTTCGTAATCCAATATGGGTAATTCATTTAATTTTTATTTTAGTACAGCCATAGACAATATTCAGTTTTTATTATTTACTAGAATAGCTCTACTTTCTCTAAGAAAAACAACCAAATAAGAAATTAAAAGTCAATAAAAAATCGACAAATTTCTGACGAAAATTTATTTTTCCATGTATTTGGTTACTTGTTTTCTGTTTTAGTCAGTTGGCGATGACAATCCGCGGAAGATAATAGTAAATTTAAATTTTAAAAATTCTATTGAAAAATTGTTTACAGCTGAAGGGTATTGAGAGAGGAAAGAGAAGAAATAGAGGAAGGAGGGGCAGTACCTCGCTATTCAGATCTTATCACCAAATACGTTTAAAGCCATTTAAAGCAAAGTTTCGATTCTGAATGGTTGTCTTTCACTAGGGCGATACTGAGAATTTCTACCACTCCGGAACGTGCATCAAATATAAAAAAAAAATTATATATATAGATATATTTTATATTATTTTTCTCGACCACGGAGGCCGTCAAAAGGCCTACCTTTGGTCATAGAGCAATGTACGCCACTGATCATGAATACAATTTTTTTTAAATATGTAGTTAACACTCACTTAGTGTCGCCTCGTGAGACACCACCATTAAAAATCCAAATATTGCTTGAAATAGTTTCAGCAAGCGACAGTTAGATATTTTCACTAACTGAGTCAATGCCGTTAATAAAATGACCTGCTTCAAAGTTGAACATGAGATTGAAGGTAAAATACTTTCTTTAGATTTTACAATTGGTAGAAGTAATAATGGACATACCTTCGAAATATTTAGAAAAATAACTTTTGCAAATATCACAATAAATGCAAACTCAACTCATCCTTGGTTCCATAAACTATCAGCCTAACATTCAACGGTTCACAGATTCATTAAAACCCCCCTAGACAATAAAGTGTTTGAAAAAGAAAAGAAAACAATAAAGGCAATCGCGGTTAATAACGTCTATGAAGTAAATAACATTGAAAAAATTATAAAAAGCAAAAAAAACAAAAAAAAAAAATGATCAATTTAATATATTCGGTAAATAATATTAAGTCAGATGAATTTGCATGCTTGGAATTTCTCGGTCTTAATATCTATAAAAATAGAAAAATAACTTTAAATATGATTTCAATATAGCTTTTAGAACCAAAAATAATATAGGAATAAGTCCCAAAACCTCAAAAAGTTGAAATCTTAAACTTAGTAATAGTGGCATACATGAATTAAAAGGTGACCACGCCGACTGCAACGCTACCTATATCGGACAAAGGGGAATTGCCTTTTATTAATAATAATAAAAAAACACTGATTCAAAATTCGCATCACATCTCTTAGATAACAATCACGTCTCGCTCGGCAACAGCGAGCCTGTATCTTTACATATAGAAAGAAAGGGAATTAAATTAAATTCACTGGAACAACTAGAGATAAATAAAAGAACTTAACGTTAATAAATAAAGAAAGAAAATTTATCCGTTCTCCACTCGTTAGTATTTTCATGAAACCCAAACAATTAAACTACTTAAAATAATTAAATTTCAATTATCTTAAATAGCATTCACGTCATTATAAAACAATTAAGAAAAACCTGCACAAATAAAAGTGAGGAGAGATTTCAGCTGAAGGTACCTCACAGAATAAAAAATATGAATTATCACAAATTATTTCAGTAAATAAGTTTTTGCTAAAAATATTATTAAATCATTTTAAACGCCATAAAAAATTGACATGGGTAAATAAAAACTTACAAAAAAGTCATTTCAATGTGGCCTAACCACAGTGTGACAATGGCTGTGAACACCGAAACAGCTGTCACAATAATAACGAACTAAAATATTTGCAGAACTTTATAATAACATTACCAATTTTGATTTTATTTCAATAATTTTTTTTCTTCCAATATTTTTTTTTAAAGTTTGGGCAACGTTCAGTGACCGAATTTGAATAGCCAGTAATTTCCCATACTTATTTAATATCAAATGTATAAATATACCATAAACAATAATTACATGTCACACTAAACTACAAGCATAAGAATATAACACAAAAAATTTAAATAGGTAATAATTAAATGTGACATTGGGTCGTACAATGACATCAAGTATATAAAGAATAAAAGTTCATGAAGGATATAAAAGTAAAAGATATGCGTACACATAAAACACAGAGTAAAGTTAAGTTATATTAATATTGATTAAAAACATATGATAGTATAGCCTTCTTGTACTTACCTTAGATCCGCTACATATGCGTATCTATTACTAACTTCATGTAACCTAGGTACAAGCGACTGTTTGTAATACTCAGTCCTGGTGTTGTTACATTTGTCCACTTATTCCTCTCTCTTCGATAAATTATATTTCACAGTTCCATTGGCTCCAGGCAGTTTGAACACGTGCGGTATCACAATATTTTTTTTATTTTTATTAATTATATATCTCTACTTCCTCAATTATTCTTCTTTCTGGCTAAGAGAACCACTCATATTCTTATATTGTTATTACTCATGCACATTATTAGTACTAACTAGTGGTTATTACATGCGATTTGCACTCCCTTCTACCGAGCAACTGTTGAGAGATAGGGCATCTCGCTACCAGCTAGTAGCTACCAGTTAAAGGCTACCTCCAATATGATACCCCCTTATGTCTGCACATTCAGCTTAATTCAGGAAGCGTGGGGATCCTGAAAGCCTTACAAAGAAGGCTAGATTGGCCGTTCATCAAGTTAGCAAGGCTGTGAGGCAGCAGGGAGAGAGGCAGTAGGGCACCCACCCCTAATCTTCAGAAACGTATGTAGGATTGTGCGAGCGGAGGAAATGTGTGGGGGGTGGGTATGGAAATTAGCTACCCTCCTTCTGAAGGAAAGGAAAGATTGAACGCTTTAGGAAAACTTTAGGAATGTGGAATATACCGTTAGAGCTCAATTCTAAAGAATGGTATTGTGTTACAAAGAATAGAAAGAAGGCGGGTGTGGGAATGTAACGTTCAACAGTCCAGTGCTGTGTAGAATAAATACACACAAACTTCGCGGAGCTTTCGGTTTAGCCGTTATACATATAGTATATCGTTCCTGTTAGTAAATTATTCGCTTTAGTATAAATAATGCATCAAGCCGCCTGATGTCTGCCTGTGACGTAACTCACTAATTGCATGCAATGTGTATGTATTCTACCTCAAATTAATTTATATCGTTATTTAGTGACGTGTGTAATACTGAACGTTGTTATAAAAATAGCCACCACGAAAATGGTCATGGAAAGAGTTAAACGAACACATCTTTTGGTGAAATAGCGAGTCAATTTATTTTATAAAAGATTTCGTCAGGAAGAAGTTTATTAAGAGTAAGTAGATCATTAGCACCGAAATCTTGAACTAGTGCTGGACACTTGGAACTACTAACAGATGTCATTTCGGATTCAAATACCATTAGATGGCTTAACCTGAAAAGAACTCCGGCTTTCATATGGGTGAGATATCTGAAGATATTTTAGGGAGACCCGCTTAATATGTCCATGCACTGAAAGGCTTTAGAAAAAGACGTATAAAATAATACCCATTATACTACCTGTTTTACGCTAGGATGCCGTATGGGCGTTGAACTGAAATTATGTATCATAACACTGACATTATATGTTACATTGTATATTAGGTGACAGTGAGTTATTTGGGGACGTCCGAGGAAGATATGGCACGATCAAGTAAATCAAATACTTGAGTCGGGCCGGAATAACAGAAGAGAATGTATGAGACGATGTGTGAACGTGAAGCAAGAAGTGTGTGCCAAGATCGAGTTTTTTGGCGGTCCGTCCTCTCTGCCTAACCCTGCGGGGAAACGGCGTGATGGTAAGTTAGTTAGTTAGAGTTATTCAATGACCTTCCAACAGACACGACGTCCGGCCTAATCCATTGCATAGAGGCAATATTTTCTTATATTCATATGTTTAAATGCGCATGTTTAACTGTATACTATTTTTTAATTCTCTTTTTTATACAACGGATTGCAATCTTTGGAGCACAGGCGTCAGGTGGCAAAGGTTGCCCTAGTTCTACCGGTATTTTAATGGAAAGTCGTCTGAGGAACTAGCGTTTTGATCATTTCGGTACCGGTGCACAGTTAGGAAATACGCCAAACGCGCGCACAACATTTGTACACAGTTGACATTTGCCACATGAGAACGTGTTGCTTCTATGAATCGTTCTTGTGTTCAACAGCTTGGCTGTAGAATGAATTGCCGGCCTTTGTGTTTCCTCCCTCCTATAACATGGTTCTCTTCAAGACCCAGGTTCACTCCTTCCTATCCTCTAAAACTCCAACTCCAACCCCTGGGCCGCGGCCCGGTACCGGGCCGCAGACCAAATGATACTAGGCAGCGCCGCCTGCTTAAAAATCTTAATAATTTTTTGAAAAAATCGTCAATTATATAGTTTAAAATAATTATCAAATGGAACCGGGCCGCGCAAGGGCCTGCTTAAAAAAATGTCAACAAACCAGGCGAATCTAGCATGCATGCGAAAGAAGAAGATCAAATGCTGGATATTGCAAATGACAGCAGCTTTAATACTATGTTCGAAACAAAAAATCCTATGACCAATATTTCCACCCCCGGCCGGCCGCGGTAAAATTATCACAAACATTGACAGCATCCCCAAAGATGACACAGGCCTTGAGGGAATTTTTTCCCCTCAAGCCCTCCTATGTGTAGCTATTGTAAAAAAAATCCCTGTACAGTTTCACTATATCTATAACATATTAATTATTTATACACTATAATAAATTAATTAATTAATATTTATGTATAATTAATTTTCCTTAGGTAACACATATTTTTATTTTATGTGTGTATTAGTTTACACTATACGAGTACAGTTTTTTTTTTAAATATTAACGAGCACTTCTTTCCCAATAACAAGTAACAGCTGACAATACCAAACAATATATATTACGCGAAATTATCTATTACACAAATCTGTAGATTGTGTAACAAACTAATATTACCAAATAAAAAAAAATATCTAAATAACGTCCACATTAGTCTTCTGTTTACCCATTCACGAACGGAACATCCCCTGTGCCTTAAAAATTTAAATAAATATTTCAATCCGGTTTGATCGATCTCTTTTATTTACTTTGCTCAACTCCTCGGGCAGAATAGCCTCCCGCGTCTGTTTCGGGCACTAACTAATTGTAGGGGATAGCACTACCTACCCTCAGCTGCTTGGCTCTTACAATGTACGAAGAAGCAGAACGACGGTGAACGCCGTAGTAGCACTAATACGTAAAGTGCGATTCCGAATGCAACTAAAAATTCTACGTATAACACGATAATACTTATGTAACGCATTCAAGACAAATAAGCTACAAGGGCAATGCTACGAATTACTAATGAAATCGTCGTGGTAGGCGCTTTATATACAAGACGTACGCATTTTAATAATATTTTACGTTTTCTGTATGCTATATCATATAATCTTCATTGTAGATAAATGTCTTTTTGTTTTTTCAACAATTTTATTCTATAGCCCGATTTTAAACATTTTTCCCGTGAATCTTCCCCAGCTTACCAATTATTAACTTCCACCTCGTGTCGTCACGGATACCGTTGTTATGTTAACTCAGTCATCCGTTTCTTTATTATTATGTAATCAAGTAGTTTATTTTTAATTAATAACTGAAGAAATTATATAAATATTGTAGGATTATCTCTCTTTAATGACTTCATTATGTTCCCATTACACTGTTGTATTTACTATGTATTATTATTAATATATGTTAATGCTGTCTCCCTCTTACACATAATACTTTTCTATTGTTATCTCCCTCTAATGTTTTGTTCTATTTTTTCTCTCTTTTGTATTCTGTAACTATATATATACAAAGTGTTTATTTTATTTAATATATCTTTGTTTGTTTTCGTGGGAACACTACATGTTTTCACCAACTTCAAATAATGTGAGTACTGAAAGTGTTAATTTTTCAATAATGGTATCGTTAAATTCACCAAATAATCCCTTTGTTTTATTACGACCAACGTTTCTTAAAGTAATTGAATATATCCCCTTCTGTTTGGCCCCAATTACATACATTCACAATCGTTACTGCTTTTCTTCATTCACTTGAGGAATGCCAATGCACCATATGGCGAATCTACATTGTTCCATTGAACGCCAACGCGCACTATAGCGCCGATTCAGAATGGTTACGTTATCAACGGATTTTTGAGCCTTAAAGTATGTCCGTACTATACTCAAATACTATGTTTAAAATATTCTAGCTCCTCGTTTGTCATGCGCGCGCAAACTGAAAAAAAAAATCCGAGTTCGGCGCCATTGTACGTATTCGAGTGTCGTGTTTCGTATCAAGTTTTTATATGGATGTTATTCTAATAAATAGTTGACTTTCACCTGATAATTGCCACGAGAGTTTGGATAATACAGTAATTTGTATTTGTTTACTTTTGCTTTTTTGGTAACATGAGAGAGAAAAAAAAAACATTTCTCTAAATATCTGAAGCTATTATATTTCTAGATATATTATATTACCATACTGTCAATGCTAGCTTTTTTCCCTTATATTTTTGTATAATGGCACTTAATATGAACTAAACTTGTTAATTTGACTCTCCTAAAACCGGATTTGTTCCTAGTTGGGTAGTCAAAACTTTCTTACATTTTATTGTTTAATAATGTGTTTCAAAAAAATAAAAAAATATTCAGGGGAAACTACTCATGATATATGCATACAATTTTTATAAATACGTTATCTGGTAAAATGGTAACATTTACAAAAAACAAGTGAGTAATTACGAAATTACACTTAGCTGGCGCACGGCGCGGCAAACGTCGGAAAATGCTCCGCTTTCTATCGATTTTTCGGCACAAAATCCGGCTTTGAAGAGATTAAATTCATCATTTTAATTTCAAAAACATGACGTTTCTTAAAATTCATACTCCCCAACTAGCAGAGCTTTCGACTGAATTGTTCGGTCCACCGAACCCTGGAGGGATCACTCAGGGAATTACTTCCAGAGGAAGCTGTCCCTAAAGTTTCAGATGAAAGAAAGGTAACCTTACATCGTTATGAGGGCTTAAAAAAAGCTCAACCTCGAATATTTAACTTCGCGACACATAACACGTCCTCTGATGTACCCACGGTCACCCTCTCGGAACCCTTGTTCCCTTGAAACATTGATGTGGGTGGCCGAAGTTAGTAAATATTAAAGCCGACATTCCAGCGGGAACTTCAAAATTCAGTGAAGAGTTTGTTTTACAATGTGACCTGACGGCAATACATACACAGAAAATTAAAAGAAATGTATAGTGTTTATCTCTATATATAAAAATAAATGTTTCCTCGATTTTCTCGAAAATTACTACACTAATTTGGCTGAAAATAGCACAGTTTGTTCTTATTAGTCCCGGAAAGGTTTAGAGAGCAGTTTTAATGAAATCCAATTTGTAAAACTCTTGCTATAACGTTTTAAAATTAGTTTGAAAAACACTGAACCTGCCATGTTGTAATGATGTTGGTCTATGGTTATACGACTCCGGTTAGCCACAGATTACATATTAAAAAGAAGGTTTCTTGGGATAGAATATTTTTAAAATGGAAAAGACAAGTAGGTATCTACTTAAGAACTTTCTCATTTCCATATATTTTGAAAAAATAAATGATTGGAAAGAAATAAAATTTCAAAATAAATGTTTCTTTGTTTATAGATAGTAATGGTCATCGCAACGCATTACTTTCGCTGTTTAATCAATTATGGCACCAAACGACAAGCAAGAATTCACAACTTCATAAATTTATTAAAAAAAAAATCCTAGATAAAAATAAAAATAATTTTTTTCAGTAGTAGAGCGGAGGCAAAAAGTTGGATGTAAGCATCAATTGCGTTCATGCAATCCGATCCATAGTACTTGCTTTTAGAGATTTGTCGTCACAGAGGTACAGGTAAATCATTTGAAAGAGCGCACGTTTGAATGTATTTGTGCACACCGGTTCTAACTGGTTTGGAATACCCGTTCAATAAACATGTCCCCTCTACTCCTACGATTGAAAATACACCACTACAAAAGCAAGAATCTCTTTTAACTATTTTACTTTCTCTGTCAGTACTACATACGGAGATATAAATGGTATTTCAGAATATAAGTTTTAATTAATGATTTTCGAAAAATATTTTGTATAAATATAATGTTACGTAATTATAATACTCTAGACAGGTGGGCCGTTTATAAATCTAATTATCTACACCTTCGTATAAGTTTGGTTCAGTATCTGAAAGACTTACACTGGAAAATTAATTAAAATTTATTTCCGACAAAGAAAAATTCATGAAAAATTTATTTCAGACACTGAAAAATTGTTTCCTTTTAAAAGTTTTATGTAGAAATTATTAATAATTTCAATTGTTTCATTTTAAAAGTTTTATGTAGAAATTATTAATTATTTCAATTGTTTTAATAATTATTTGCGCATCAAAGTTACGAAAAATGTTTTTTTTGTTGTCGTGTGATATTTATGATGTTTTCAATAAAGGCAAATGGAAACTTTGTAGGATCGGTGAAATGATAAAACTAGTAAGTTTTCGTAGAAAACAATTACTTTGTGGTTGGACATATCAATCAAATAACTACTTAATTTTTAACCGCGAATTTATATAAATTGATTTACCAACTGATTTCGCTTGGCTCAAGTTTCCTAGGGGTATAATTTAAATATTTATTTATTTATTACATATACATAAACATTTGTTATCAGCTGACTTATTGCCCATCTCACTAGGTGTGAAACGCCTGTATTGAGATGGCAATTTACAGGGGTGGTTGTTTAGCTAGGATATTTAAATAACAAGTAGATTAATAGATTACAATTTTGTTTAAAAAAATCATTTCAAAAGTATTTTTATTTAATGGTATAAAAGAATTTAGAAGCTGATAAGATTATTGGAGGTTATCAATCATCTTACTTTTACAGGAAGTTTTATTTTGCGTATTTCTGATGTCACTAGGTAGGGAATTGAATAGCTTAATAGCATTGTACTTAAAACTTATTTGTCGATAGGAGGTTTTACAAACTGGAATATTAAAAGATTTTAGATGTGATTGTCTTAAGGCTCTAGTGCTTGTTCTTTCTTCAAACACATTGGTATTTTTAAATTGATGGAACGTAATATTTTTTAATTCGTTTTTTGCAAGTTGGGAATATGTAGTTTCTTAAAAATAAAATCAGTACTCATCCTTAATAGAACTTTAAGAATAATCTGCACGATTAGTTTCTGGATCTTTGCTAAAGGCTGCAGGCAAGTATTTATAGCACTACCCCTACTGATAATACCATATTCGAGAGATGATTGTAAAAGAGCACAGTAAACTTGCCTAAGTTGTTTTCTATTCAGTATATATCTATTTATATATAAAAAAAAACACTTTGTTTTTTTACTACAAAATTATTTTACAGAAGCTTTGTAAAGGTAAAATGTAAAATTTATTAACTATTTAAATTTTACCCCGACAAAGGTTGAGCCAAGATCAAAACCAGTTGGTAATTAAAAAAAAAAGTTTGTTTTATTTTATAAAGTTTCAGACTTGTAAAAAAGGGTAAATTTTTTTTGAAAATATTAATTAACCTACTGACTTTAGACACTGCGGAACAAATACGAAAACAAGGATTCCACCACGACTTATAATTTCTGGTTATGAATTTCTGGGGAGATGACTTACTATTGTAGTTTAGTCGCCGTGTTTGTTTTCTGAAGAGAATTATTATGTTTAAGATATTATTATTTGCTCATAGTAAACGTAATACTAAGTCCCATGGCCATTTTTGGATGTTTCATCACTGTTAAACAGCCATACTCGCTCAAAGTACACGAGGTCTATTCATTAAAAAAATAATAATTTAGAATCAAATTAAGCTAATTCTTATACAGAGAGAAGGAGAACAAGTAATGCTTAAGTCCTTTGATGAATGACGTGCGATTCTCGGAAGATTAAAAGGAAGTGAAATATTGTCGAGGAACTTAAAATCAAAATTTTTAAAATAATTATTACTTTAAAATTAGTGACTCGTGCCTATCTCTATATATAAACATGAACGTTTGTCTGTGTGTCCTCGATTTTCTGAAAATAGCACAGTTTTTTCTTATTACTGATGGGAAGGTTTAGGAATGTTTTTCTTATAACTGTTTTGTTTGGAAGTTTTATTCACTATGTACTTTTGCTACTTTAAAATGTCTAGAAATTGCTACACAGTTAATGCCGAAAAAATACAACAACATATAAAACTGTTGCTATAACGTTTTAAAATATGTATGAAAAACACCGAACCCGCCATGTTGTATTGAGGTTAACACATAGATAATACCACTTTGGTTAACCATAGATCACGTATTCAAAAGAAGGTTTCTTTGGATAGAATATTTTTAAAATTGAAAACACAATTAGGTACCTACTAAAGAACTTTGGAATGTTTGGAATGAAATAATTTTTTAAAATTAATGTTCATTTGTTTAGATATAGTTAATATCGTTGTCAAATCAATTATGGCACCCAAACGACAAGCAATAATTCACAACTTCACAACTTTATTCTAAAAAAAAAATCCCGAGCTAGGTACACATCAGCCAGTATATTATAACTTGTAATTCAAAACTTTTCACAATGTACTCTCTTTTATTCTAAGTAAACTAACTCTGTGACATTATCATGTTAACATTCTCATTTATCATTTTCATGTGACACGTTCATGCAACGTTATTATCTAAACGTGTTATGGGAATATGTCCTCTCCATCCTCTACATAACCATTGCTAAAAAAGAGAGTGTAGAATAGCAATTTGATTTATAAAATGCATTCAATTTCAATAACAAAAAAATATATATATTAAAACAAATTACTGTACAAGATGGATGAGACTAAATATTGTACTGTTTGTAGGTAAACGGTATAGTAGATTGAAAACGGGTACAGCTACTAGTAGTGCTATAAACAGTATCATTGCGTTCCCCACTTTGATTATTTCAAAAGTTATTTGTGTTGCAAGTTGAAAACAAATTAATTCATATTGCTGAGTGAGCAGAATGGTACCGCAGTACGTATTGAGAACAGGAGCTGTACCCATTCCAACTAACTTAGTTCTATGATAAGCCACCCTGTCGCACTGTACTGTTTACCTTTCACTACACTGTGTGTAGAAGTCAATAGGTACGGTAGGCTGGCTGATACACTTTCACAGCAGAGTAGCGATGAGTCGTTCATGAACGCGGCGTTCATTTGTGCCGGTTCATTTTTTATAAGCCGTGAGGGTACGAATCCTGGTGAACCGTACCACGGCTCAATTGAACTGTGACTCTGTTTGACAAACCTTGGAGCCACTTAAAAATATTCTTTATTTATCTAAAATCAGTAGTGCAGAAACACATACTCTTGATAGATTCGCCAATCTTAACAAACGGGTTGAATTTTTTTTGCATAGTCGTCAGGTCTGAATGCTGTCTTTGTTCTACCGGTATTTTAATGGAAGATGCTCTGAGGAACTAGCGTGACCCAAGTTCACTCCTTCCTATCCTTTAAAAGACCCTCCACACAGCATCCCCAAAGATAATATAGGCTTTTAGGGAAATTATCTTCCTCAGGGCCTCCTGGGTAAATAAAAAAAAAAGATAAACATATCTCAGATGTTTGATAGTATTCTTACGCAATTCGCAAGAATAATTGCCGCATTTATACGTGTGTAGGCACTGTACAGTATGTGAACGGTGCCTGGCAGTCTGACACCTGGACGTTTTGTACCTACATTTATACGCTGGGAGCCGTAGGAGTTGAGGTCGTATGAACTGGGGTATGAGCTTATGAGCTGGGAGTCGGTTCTTAACATGCGTCGGCTCTTAAGTGAGCTGTCATTCAATTGAGTCGTACGAAAATGTTGAACTGGTACCGTGACTCCCGCTACAGCAGAGATATCTTTCCCTCGAAGGAAACCCATGGTCTATCCTTACTTTCCAATATTTGTCACTATCATAGATTTATAGAATGAAATAATTCAAATTAAACCATTAGCTTTAACGTATAGAATGATCGCGAACTGAATGTGTGAAAAGTGTGTTTTAATTATTGTTTATTTCTATACCTACTCACCTCACACTACCGTCAGTCTATTAACTTTCTTCTTTATATATATATATACGAGTATACACATTATTTTTTCTTATTAATATAAAATAACACAGTCATTTTTCAATCGACCCCCCTACCCTTTTCCTTTCCAGAATCAATATAAAATTACATGTAACTTTAAAATTTTTATAATTATCTTTTTTATTTCATTTTGGTTTCTTCAAAAATCACTAGATTCTCTTATGAATAATACCCACGTGG
Source organism: Halesus radiatus (assembly GCA_022606495.2). Lineage (NCBI taxonomy): Eukaryota > Metazoa > Arthropoda > Insecta > Trichoptera > Limnephilidae > Halesus > Halesus radiatus. The sequence continues at coordinate 23,994 of JAHDVE020012154.1, read as the reverse complement.
AAACCTGCTAACGTCAAATTTATATCACTTATTCATTTACTTCATTTTTTATGCAAACTGTTGGTTTCCGAAATAAACTAAATAAATATGAATATAATACACCTAGTAACATATACAGCTAATGCTGTAAGTTCTTCAAGGGTAACCTAACATGATGTGTACGTATTATTTCATTTTTAAGTTTGGAGAGGTATTGAATCTTCTTTTTACATCTCATTGGTTTTTACTTATTGTGCTGGAAAAATGTGTATTTACCCTTTTTTTACATACAATACTGAATTTATGATAACTTTCATAATAAAGCATATTTTTTCCAGAGGGATTCCATTTTCCTCGAGGCAACCGATACAACGGAGTGTGTTCTCAGTGGAAAGTCCGAGGTAAGTTTAAAAAAATATATATATTTAAAGCAAATCTAATTAGATAATGTTATTAAGTTCTGCAAGTATTTTAGTTTGTTATTTTTGTGACAGCCGTTTTCGCGTTCAAATCCATCTGTGGTGAAGCCACATTGAGACGGCTTATTTATATGTTTTTTTTTACCATGGCCCATTTTTTCATGGTGAAACGATTTACTTCGAAATCAATTGTGATAATTAATATTCATACATTAAATCAATAATAATTACTTTGATTAAAATGCTGTTTAAAATTAAAAGGTATACGAAATACGTAGTAAGGATTAGAAGTTTTATTTTATTTTATTTTTGTTTTAATTTAGAAAATATAAGCCACAAAAGATGACAATTTAAACAAAATAGAACACAAACAAAAATTAAAAATAAATTATGAAAGTGGGTAAGCAATTGATTAAAAATGTGAAAATATTAAAAAAAAACAAAAAAATTATAGAATGCGAATTATAAAATTTCGTATCAGAAATTTAAAAAATATTTATTTTTAATTATTAGTACAAATAAAATAAAGAAAATATCAGAATTTAAGAGATTGCTATTTAAAAAAATATTTGTTATTTTTATTTGATATTTTTCAATACCAAACTTAATAACGATATATTTTAAGAAACATTGCATGCACGTGTCGGTAATCTTTTAGATTCATTATGAAATAGGTACTGGAATTTTAGGAAAAATGTTCAAAATTGCCTTCACTGGTTTTCAAGCCGATTTAAAACGTTTTGTTATGTATTGTAAAGAATTAAAAACACATTACATTTTCCTAACTACCCGTATAAGATTTACGGATAAATTATTTGCAGTATTGCTTGAGTTAGCAAAATACAGAGTGATGTTAAGGGCCATTTTTGAGTAAGAAGTTAATCCCCGAGAGCGACAGTTGATTCAGTTAGTCGATTGAAAAAAATCGCCACAAAAATAAAATTCTTTAAAAAAGTATTTGATTAAATATCTCTATTTAGTCCGTTTAACAAAGGCGAGTTAATGGAATTCCATAAATCCAGTAAATCAAGTGACCGGGTCTCGGTCCACATCCACATGAGAGTTCCAACGGATTGACAGTGGACCGGAACTCGACACATGATGAAGTGTGAATTGTGGAAATGTCCGTTCGTTCCACTTCGGAAATCGAGAAAATCATTTTTTGTTTTCCAACGGAATCGGCTCACTGTTTTTCCGCTTAAAAAAATATTATTTTCTATTATTTTATCCGCATCGCCGAGGACCGGGAATTTTCCAATTTGCTGTCATCGCTAACGGCGTCGAGGGCCAGCGAATTGAGCGAAACTGAGTCCATGACCGTACCGCTGATAACTCTATTGTAACTAACATCTCCGTCTTTCACACGAACCACGCATGCAACAGAAATAGATGTAGCAACGGAGTCTTCAGCGGTAGGACAATACGCGAGAGTGCTCACAATGTTCGTATTTGGCATCGCGTGACATTCAATTACTAAGTAAGCTGCATAATGGACACTGGGCAGGGGGTGTGACGTGGTTGTAGGTTGCTATGCTTTGATCTGTCCATGTGCATTTGACAGACAGTTCAGGCAATCATCCATCTAGTTGATACATGCACTCACCCCTGCACGATATCGAATTCCGTTTTTCACTAATGGACATATAATGAAGCCGAATTTAGTGAAATATTTGTATTTAACAGCGGTGTGCATTTATTTATATCTGTATTTTATACAGTACCATATAAAAATAATATGTTTTTTAAAGTATGATAAAAGTGTTTTATGATGTGGAGTGTAAGGTAGGTTTGAATGGGTGATACTGTTAAAAGAGTGTTCAATATAATATTTAATATTTTTTATAATAACAATATTTCTATTTTTGTCACTGTTAATAGATGGTGGAATTTCATTAGAATGATTAAATAATAGACACTTTTTAACTTTATTCCACTTTTATTTTTACCATGACCGGTTTCAGCCTATAACGGCTATCGGCAGACTGGTACAATTAATTCTTAAACTATGGTTTATATACAATTTTGGGTATCAGGGGTAACAAACCAAACCGTAGTTTAGGAATTAATTGTACCAATCTGGAGATAGCCGTTGTAGGCTGAAACCGGTGACGGTCAAATATAAAAAAACCGGTGACGGTCAAGTATAGAGTTAAAAAGTGTATTTTATTTAATCTTTATAATGGAGTGTTATACGTGTTGTGACCACGAGAACCTGTGTTGAGGTGTTCACGTGGATGCGCTAAATGTGGTACAAGTATAGGTGTATTGATTAGTTCTGTTTTAATGTTTAAGTATTGCTATATAATTTGCATTGCTTTATGACCAAAGGTGTTTAGATTTTCAAGTTCGGTTATGAATTATTGCACATCGCGTATTTATTTGAAAAATTAACATTTTGTTTTCGTCTTCCACTAATTGTTAGCCAACTGAATAAATGAGCGTACGAGTTCTTAGCTATTTTTTATAATTTTGTAGTATTTTAATTTTAATTTTATTATCCTTGTGGTTCGTTTTTTTTCCTAGGGTAGGCATAGCTTTTCAGCCTTTATGGACTACACGTCACAGGTATTTAACAAAGAATTTTAAGAGTCAAAGGAAAAATCAAAAGCTGTTAGTGATTATTTTAAATAATTTCTTCAGAAGATTGGTATTCTCTTTGTGGAGTTAATAAATGAATTAAAAAATACTTTGTAGTCACCACTTTATTAATATGTACATGTCAACATGTTTCGAAAACGATGCTTTTCTCATCAGGAATATACAGAATAGTAAAAAATAATAATAAATAATAATAACGTCAAGTATAGACAAATGATAAACATAGACAAAAATTGATTAAAGTAGGTAAGTAATTATCAAAAAATGTTTATAATATATTCAGATCTGGTCCCCAAACATGGCTATATCCATTTCAAGCAACGTTTCAATTCTGAAGCGTGGTCTTTTACCCGGCGCATGAGAGTATCTTCTACTCAGGAACGTGCACCAAATATGTTATTTTTAACTAATTAAATAACATTTAGTTGCGCACGTCGGTTCGTAGTTGAGTGCATTACCCCTCTTTTAATATAGTTTAAATTTTATTTTAGTCGTTTTAATGACTTTATATCATTTTTTAAAAGTTTCTGATTCAAACGATATGTTGAAATATTACGGAATCAATATTTCGGTAGGCACGTAGATTATGTTAACAGTATGTCAGCTTTAACAATAACAGTAAGAAAGTTTTGACTGCCCAACTGGGAACAAATCGTGTTTTAGGATACTTAAATTGACAAGTTTAGTTCATATTAAGTGCCATTATACAAAAGTAGAAGGGAAAAAGCTAGTATTAACATAGAATGGTAATATAATATATCTAGAAAAAAGTACAATAATTAAGTTTAAATAGATGTGAAGAATAGAACAGAAGAAGAGTATAGTATAATAATTAATATAGAATAATGGTTATGTTCAAAGAGATAAGAAAAAAATAATGTGCCAGATAATTTGTGTAAAGTATAATATTAATTTTCTAATATATCTATATCGACATGATACATGAAAATATATAAAGATGTGAAAAGATTCGAGCGCGTGGATGAAATTTGAAAAGTTTCCAAGTGAATATCCCGTCGCATGCATTCGGCGAAATTCGATAAAAGTCCCCATTTCCCCCGATCCCAAATCAGTCAATAAAATAAGTAACGAATGGCCACAAATATTCCAATAAACGTCAAAAGATTTCCCGTCCATATCGGCTTTCAGCTTTTCCATTCCGTTGCGCGGCCATTTCACGGCGGAAGGGGGATCTCCTCCTCTCCTCCTTCCCCCGCGTTACGTGGCTGGCCGCGGCGGTTCTCAATCTGTGCACAACATGCTCTTAAGATAGGTACAAGTCTAATCTATCACATCAAAGACTAACGAAAAACTGGTAAACTGTGAGATACAATAAATAAAGTCTAATCTGTGTTTAAAATGAAGTTGTACGAGACGTAATGGCACACAGGCAAACTGTAGTGGACATCTGATTCCGATCTGCGAAGAGAGCTGGGAGGGGAAAAAGCACAACCTGTGTCGATCCTTTAAAAAGGGGGGAAATACACTAACGACAAGACCTCATTAACGACCTTTGTACTTTTGCAATGTAATTCTGCACAAAACCCCAATTTATGCAGAATTATGAGTACTCGGGACCGTGTCGTGTGACGATGCTCGGTCTGGGTCTAGTGAGAGGCAGTAGTCCGATGATCCAGGTAAAGCGATGGTCAAAGAGAAACAAGGCGAGTAGAGCAGAAGTAGTAGCGGGCGGGGCAATCGAGGGAGCAGAGCGTCTTTTCAAGTGGGCGGTTGCAAGTTAACTTGTTAAATCTGTTTTTCGCAGGCTACTTAAAGTCGTCCGCGAAACGTTTGGGATTCGGGACTCGCAGAGCTACCCCGTTATGCGCATGTCCGACGAACCAAAATCTCGTCTCCCACCGCCGTGCCGCTCTCACGTTTTTATTCAGTCATTTATATTCAAAAGCGGTCGGTGACAACACATTTCTCACTGACTGAGAAATATACAGGAACATCGACAAAGGGAGGTAGTCGGGTCACTTACGGACAACGAAATAACATTTCTTTTCCATATGATCCAACTCCCTTACAAAATAGACATAGTTTATGCAAGTACAATACAACAATTATATTTCAAATACATATGTGTCAAAAATACTTCGGCAGAGGCGAACACGTCCGACACAGAAGTATTAGGCGTGAGGACCTCAATCTGTGACAAATAAATAACGAATATGTTAATTTACTAATTGTTTTTGTGTTTAATTCGTAGAACTCCATTTATTTTTTTTTAAATTTAATGTAAACCAAATTTAATAATAACATTATTAAATTTGATTTACATTAAATTAAAAAAAAAAGTAAATTTACTGTGACCTCAAACAATGATAAAAAATATATCAATAGACGGCGTAACTCAATCTGTGACAAACTTTAAAAAAATAATTAATGGTACTACCATGTACACCGTACAATAGTAAGGGAAGTAAAAAGCAAGTAATAGGAATAGATTGGAAGCATTAATGATAAAATCCAAATATTTTACTTTGTCGAGAAATATTTTAAAGACTCTTAAGAATCTTAACAACAAAAATGTTTTAAATTGAATAAACCTTACACATATTCTGAAATTTACTTGTTTCCAACAACGTTTCTTCTTTTTAAATGCATATAATATAATTATTTAAGGGGAACGGCTGCGTGGCCTGTTTCATACAAAACTGAATTTTGGATTGGAAGCTAAAATACCCATCCAAACGGAATGATCTATTTTTAAAATTAAAGGTTTAGTAAATTTTCTAGTACGGATGAGAAGTATTTTATTTATTTTTGTTGAAAATTTCCCGATGTTTCTAGCCAAACGAGTTTGAGAAACTCTGATCAATATTTTAAATTGTCAATGATTGAAAAAATTATCTTATTGTGTTTATTATTTATTATCAGATTATTTATTTTCTCAATTTCTTGGAAAAAAGAGTATTGCTGTAATACGAAATGAATCACAATCTGAATAGTAATTTCCCACCTGGGAATATATTTTTTTTCCGTGATATTAATTAAACTTAACACTTGGCTAGAGAAAAAGTGCAAAGATTGGGAAGCCAGCTCAGTGTATGTCACAAACAGTTAAAAGGAGCGTTGAACTAATGAAAAATTCAATTTCAACCGAACTTTACTCCCCCGGATATAATTCTAGTGTCAATTGAAAACGACTTCCTTTCCCGGAAAGGAGGCAAAGCCCGGGATTACACAACCTCGCAGGATCCATCATCGCGATGTACCGACATCGTAACGCGTCGTCTACAGATTATAGCAAATGTTTACATTGATGTTATTGATAATATGTAGATATATTTATTTCATCAATACAAGAACACCCCAAGAACAGGTTCTTTTCGAGAATATTTTATTTGAATAACCTTTTTTTTCTTTATCGGTCCAGAATACTGGACCTGCGCGAGAAACGAGAAATCAATGAAGTCCACTTTTGTGAACTTCATTTTGTGCGTAAAAAACCGTCTGTTACTCACTAGTTTGTATTTTTATTTACAGCTCTATAAAAATGATACCTTTTTTGTATATAGACACAAAATTTTTCTATCTTCAAAAAAGATTTCAAAATTGCAGCACTGATACTTTCATAGTTACAACATTTCAAAGTTGAATGTCGTTTTTCATATTTTTTTCAAAAAAGTTCATTAGATCCGAAGCAACATCTTATATGTTAAGTTCTTACTTATTTTTTCTCACTTCTATAAGTATAACAATTATAAAAAATATATTCTATATTGTCAACTCAGTAGGTGAATAACATCTGACATATCCGACTTTTACATAAAACAACAATACATTTACTTACTATAATGTATATTACAAGTTTCAAAATTATTTAAAACATAGTATTCTTATTCATTTGATATCAAACACATAAGAGTTGATTCATTTTTAGGCTCAAAGCAGCAACATTAGCAACTCCAGACGGCGCTTTAGTGTCAATAACTTGCAATTTGTGGTGTATTTCATTTCAGGCATACTATACCTGTTTATGGAATCAATCTTAAAAGAAAAATTAATATACAATTGACATTTAAAAATTACGTACTGTTATGAAGCAGAGTCATAACTAGGAAGTTTAACAAGTAACCCCGGTATTATTTAAAAGCAAGAACTATTTTTTATTGTTGTTGGCGTCATGTGCCTTGCGAAATGGTTACGCTCGGTAGGAGCGGGGGGTGGAGGATCTCGAGGGACGGGCTCGGATCGGGCGGGTGAATTAAGGTTTCTTCAGTTTTTAGCCTCGTCGAGAACGGATGTTTCTCCTCACCGGAAGTCTGCAGAACCGCCTGTTGGATATCGTACCTCTTATCGTTCGAATTTATCATTTAATATGGCTACTACATAATATTATAAATTCAGTTAACTTTAATTCTAACCTCTAATGTGTTAAATGCGTCCACATAGAGATTTGTAGCTTTTCCTAGAGCTTAGAGGCATTGCTAAAATACAGGCCTGTTGAAAGGTATTTTTATAGTAAAACTACTGTTTTATTGAATTTCCCGTTCCTGCAATTTAACTATATATATATGTGTATATATTTATATATTCTGGAGGCGGTTATTTCCCAAATGGTCTTTAAAGAAACTGAGAACACGAAATACATCCTGAGATTGAGCTAGTGGAGAGTGTTGCATCTATAGTTGGATGTATTGGTAATCTTTAATAATATTTCAATGTATATATGTAAATTTAATTACGAATCAGATCGGGGGATTCTGTAATGTAACAATACATATAATGCATGAAGATAAAAAAAAACCTTTATGGATTTCAAATATTTATAGAAAAAAAAAGTTTTTACGAAAAATATATTTTTTTCAAGTTGCCGTATTATCTTTGTTCACTTACATAGAAAATAATGTAATAACAGAAAATTGTTGATATTGCGTTGTGGCGTTGCGCGGGCGTTTGTTTGTTCCGTGGCGATTCCGACTATTCTTCCTAAAACCCCGGGCAACTGATTGTATATTCAGGATTAAACACAGACACAGACAGAGTAATAAACAAACAATATAAAATGTTATAACTAAAACAATAATTAAAGAGAATTCCCCGCATCATAATAATTGTCACAGATTATCTCGTTGATAATAAATTGTGTTTTCTTTTGTTATCTGTTGTTATTTTAGTTGAATAAAAGTATTATTAACGACGGTTTTCATTTTTGAATTCTTTAAACCTACCACTATTATTAGGTACTGCCCAAAGTATTTTACAATTACTCCTGGAAACGCTCTGGTGAAAGACTACTATTAGGTACTGCCCAAAGTATTTTACAATTACTCCTGGAAACGCTCTGGTGAAAGACTACTATTAGGTACTGCCCAAAGTATTTTACAATTACTCCTGGAAACGCTCTGGTGAAAGACTACTATTAGGTACTGCCCAAAGTATTTTACAATTAGTCCTGGAAACGCTCTGGTGAAAGACTACTATTAGGTACTGCCCAAAGTATTTTACAATTACTCCTGGAAACGCTCTGGTGAAAGCCCGCTATTAGGAATCGAAAAGTTTGCTTGAAATGGCTTTAGCCGTGTCTGGTGACCAGACCTTCATGTACCCGATCTCCTTCCTCACTTAACTCCTTTAAGCTGAAAAACGTTACAATATACTATATATTGTAACCTTAAATGTAAATTTTGAGTTTTGAATAAAAAGCTCCCGTTAAACAAACTACAAAAAAATAGTTTATCGGGACTTTTTGCATTGCATCATTTCTTTTGTAAAATGTAAACAAAAATAATATATTGACCAAGTGTCACTTATGGTACAAAACATTGCTTAATCTAATCACGCCAATCGCCTGAAATTATTCATGAAGCCAATACTCGCTTCTCGGTGATAAAAATGATTAAATACTTTGTTTAACATTCTTACATCAGTTGTATAAAACTATAGTCCTCTTCATTCTTCAAGTGAGCTCGAATAAAGGGAGCTTTATGAGATAGGTTCAAATACTAGACGTAGAGCACCATTCCGAGAACCTAATGTATTCGAATAATGATTCGAATTTATTAGATTACTTCGAATTTGGGCTGTAACGAGGAAAGTGGACTTCGAATCAAGTGGAACTTTGTGGAAAAAGGATTTTAGAATAATGGAGCAAGTGCTCTGCCTGGCCTTTTTAATACGACATTAATATTAACACTGAAGTGAGCGGATTTCAAAAAGTCACGTTAGATTTAAGTACAATGAAAATATTTGAAAGACTTTTTCTATCTTTGTAAAAAAAGCCCCTTTGACTTTCATAAACCTGAAAAAAAAAAATAGAGGTTTTTGTGGAAAACCGCTATTTCTAAAATTTGTTTTTTCAGAATACTTTGTGATATTTTAGCTGCTTTAGTTGCTTTATTCTTTTAGAAAACCAATAAGATGTTTGTAGGCGTTCACAATTTTTAACTGATTCTATCTATCTTCTATCTTCTATCTTCTATCTTCTATCTTCTATCTTCTATCTTCTATCTTCTATCTTCTATCTTCTATCTTCTATCTTCTATCTTCTATCTTCTATCTTCTATCTTCTATCTTCTATCTTCTATCTTCTATCTTCTATTCTATCTTCTGTCTTCTATCTTCTATCTTCTATCTTCTATCTTCTATCTTCTATCTCTCCTATCTTCTATCTTCTATCTTCTATCTTCTATCTTCTATCTTCTCTCTTCTATCTTCTATCTTCTATCTTCTATCTTCTGTCTTCTGTCTTCTGTCTTCTGTCTTCTGTCTTCTGTCTTCTGTCTTCTGTCTTCTGTCTTCTGTCTTCTGTCTTCTGTCTTCTGTCTTCTGTATTCTATCTTCTATCTTCTGCTATCTTCTATCTTCTATCTTCTATCTTCTATCTTCTATCTTCTATCTTCTATCTTCTATCTTCTATCTTCTATCTTCTATCTTCTATCTTCTATCTTCTATCTTCTATCTTCTATCTTCTATCTTCTATCTTCTATCTTCTATCTTCTATCTTCTATCTTCTATCTTCTATCTTCTATCTTCTATCTTCTAACTTCTAACTTCTATCTAGCCTCAAAATAACTGAAAAAAAACTTTGACTCGGTGCAGAAACCGGCGGTCCGTTTGATAGTTTCGCTTATCTTAACAAACGGATTGCAATCTTACAATCTTAGAGCACAGACGTCAGGTGAGAATGCTGTTTCTACCGGTATTTTAATGGAAGATGCTCTGAGGAACAAGCGTCATTGATCCCTTCGGAAACGGTGCATAGGCAGGAAACACGTCAAACGCGCGCCATTTGCACACGGTTGACATTTGTCACATGAGAACGGGTATCTTCTACGACTCATTGTTGCATTCAACAGCTCGGGTGTGGAATGATCTGCCGGCCTCTGTGTTTCCTCCCTCCTACAACATGGGTCTCTTCAAGGCCCGAGTTCACTCCTTCCTGTCCTCTAAAAGACCCTCCACATAGCATCCCCAAAGATGAAGCCTCGAGGAAAATTATTTCCCTCAGAGCCACCCGTGTGGAGTAACTGTAAAAAAAGCAAGCGGGAATATGACTTCCCAAGAGAGGAAAGTAGCAGGAGATGTGAAAGAGGAAGGTGTAGAAGAAGAACCTGGCTATTCAGATTTGGACATTAAACATGGTTTAAGCCGTTTTAAGAATATTTCGATTGTAAATAGTGGACTCTTCACCAGGGCGATACTGTAGCCGTTACCGATGAAAGTACCCACAACTGCGGAACAAGGTGCTCACATACTTTTCGCATTAATTCTAGTTGTTACATTTATTAAAGAGGCGTTCGGAGGTGTTGAGTTATCTTCTTGTTTTGAGCTAAAGTTTTCTAAAGGCCGATTCAAACCTACCTCTTCCTCAATCAGGAACTCCACTGAAAAATATAATGGCTTTAAAAATATGAATTCGTACAGATCAGCAAACAATTCTGAATGTATAACTAACTAACTAACTAACCATCACGCCGTTTCTCCGCAGGGGTAGGCAGAGAGGACGGACCGCCAAATAACTCGATCTTGGCATACACTTCTTGCTTCATTCACATTCATACAACGCCTCATACATTCTCTTCTGTTATTTCGACTTCTGACATGGCCCGACTCGAGTATTTGATTCACTTGATTGTGCCTGAATGTATAACTCTTATTATATTTACGTAGAATGGAAAAATCGTTATTTAAAAGTGAATAAAAATTCATATCATCAAAACACTTTGTTATGTTGGTACCATTGCATTTAAATTTAATTTCTGTGAATTTAAGCTCCATAATTGTTGTTCAATATAAAAAAAAAACCTATTATTAGTGAAATAAAGTCGAGTATTCATTAGCAAATCAATTATGAATAAGGATATTATGATAATATTAATGCTCAAAACTATTATTATTATAAGAATTAAAGTTTCTAAAAAGTTACATAATTTTATTATTTATGCTTAGTTATGGTTTACTACGAATATAATATTTTTTTTACATGAATGCCGCACAAGAGTCTCAACTGCTCCCAACCGTCTGGAGCCAGTGAGACTATGGCATCCCCAATTGGGAAATGTTGTGAGGCTGAAGGTATTGGGGAGGGGAAGGAGAAGGGGAATAGGAAGGTGGGGAAATACCTAGTTATTCACATCTGGTCACCAAACACGGCTAAAAGCCATTTCAAGGAACGTTTCAATTCTGAATGGTGGTCTTTCACCAGGGCGATACTGAGAGTATCTTCCACTCCCAATGCGAACGTTCGCAAATATACTATATGTTATTTTTAAATTAATTAATTGTGAAACAGCCCAAATTAATTAAAAAAAAATTACTTGCGCACTCCGGGATTTAAACCCGCGACCTTCGGATTCGTAGTCGAGAGCCTTACCCCTCGACCACGGAGGCCGTCAAAATATGCTATACTTGTTTTGACATTTGACATTCTAACCTTAAAACTGATCAAAACTGACCGGCCATAGATTTGGAGCGTTTTGACGGGGTTTGATAAATTGAAACTTTGAAAATTATTTTAATACGAAAAGTAACTTTAAAAAAATATATTAATATGCTGGTATTTAAGTCGATAATAAGTTATATTTACAAACACGCGTATTTATAGTTATTAACAATGTCGCGGAGTATGAATAGTTTCAAATGTTTCTATTATTTGCTATAGATAGGTACTAACCGGCTAGCTTTGCTATGTAAATTTTGTAAGCAACTGTACAAATCATGTACATGCCTTTCTGAAGAGATGAGTTTTAAGCTTCGCTGTGAATTCTGTCGAGCCTTTAATCAATCTTAAATCGTATGGCAGTTTATTCCAGGATTCAGGGCCTGACATGCTAAAGCACGCTCACCGAACTTAGTATCTGGTGTGCGCTTTGGTTGTTTCAACCTTATGATAGTGAATGACGTCACTGATCTAAGAGTTGACTGTCGTGGATTGGAATTTTCAGAGATGCATAGTTCCGATAGGTAAGTCGGAGCCGTCCCGTTAATTGATTTAAATACTGTCCAGCAAAGCTTGAACTGGATCGTTCCAGGACATTTGAGCCACAATATTTTTTTATGTATTTTGGCCTCAAATACAAAATCATGTTATGACTACAAATTGATGCACGAGTATAAAATGTATCGAGAGAATCTCCTGTCCCGATCCTATCTACCCCTTCCTCTCCCCCCTTCCTTCGAATTTTGTTTTTTATAATAAAACATCTGTTATTAAGCACTGTTAGCACAAGAAACATTGTTGGCTTACATTTTGTTAAACTTCCTTTGTATATAAATATGTATTAAAAGCTGTTTGTTTCTTACAAATAAACAAATATTACATTATTATAGATTATCTAAAGGTATTCCCGTCAGGGGTGGGTTACTACTACTTCTATATCAAAGGTAACACCTTCATAATCGATTTAAGGTCAATATTTTTAGGAGTACCTATTCAAAACATCATCATATTTTGGCTAAGATGAACAGATTTAGATTTTATTTGATTAGTGATTAGAATTTTTGTTGGTGGTAAGTGGATGACTTGAAACTTAATAACTATACTGCAAATTTAGGGGCAGGATTTCACGCATTACGGAGGACTGATTTTGGTTTCTTGTATTTAAATATTTCATTCTCGTTGTATTTAGCGAGAGTGTTTATTGATGGGTTTCTATGACCGGCTGGACTGGCATAAACTTTTCAGAATGTGTTACTATAAGATCCTTCATCAGAGGAATGTTTGTGTCATTGTGTAGAGTGTTAACCCTGATCTACTTAGGCGCATTTAATGCTAATCGAATGATTTTGTTTTGTAGGGTTTGTAGTTTATTAAGGTGTTTATGAGCTGCGTATCCCCAAATGGGAGCAGCGTTCGTCAAGCCCTAAAATGCACAGAAACTATCAACGTATATGTACTAGAGATACCTGCGATGTTTTGGTATGTATTCAATAATAGCCTTACCTCCTGTACCCCTGTTTCCCGTTTGATAGTCCCTTTACCCTTGTCACCGGGGTGGGGCGGTGTGAAGGGGATAGGAGGGAAGGAGGGGAGTGGCGTTTTTCATGTCGTGTAGTTCCTGTCGGTTACAGAAAACAGCTTCTCGCTAAGATTAATTGCTGCTTTTGACGTTCCGGGAGAAAATGAGGCAAAACAATGTGACAAACTTTCAATGCTCAAGTGCCATGGAAAATATATTATCGAGGTTTGAAAGTAACGTAACTTCTTCATTAGGAGCGATAAACGACAGATGATATTGATTTAATTATTAGCAATCACAACAGTCTTGATGGTTTGGATATGTGGGGGGAATTGGGGGGAATGTGGGGGGCAAAGAAAAGAGCGCTAGGAGAATATATGACGCCAAAGTGAATGGAGAAATAATAATAATAAAATAATATTAATTTGATGATTTGTATATCGTCGTTTTTGTCAAAAATCACCTCAAGGGCGCTGTACAAATATTACATCCTCTTATTTATCTAATTATGTACAAACAGATACAGAACAACATACTTACCTGGCAGGTTGCTTCATATGAAAACAGTTTTATTAGAAAATTTAAGCTTAGAGAATATATGATTTTGACAGTTTTTATTTTATCCTCCTTTTCTATTGATGTTACATTTATTAGAAGATTGATTGCACGAGAAAAGTTGGTATTTATTTGAAATATTATTTTTTTTTAGGACTGGAGAATATTTTTAAAATTACCTTTAAAAGTTTAGAAAGTTTTTAATAGATATTAATTTTTTTTAAACATTTAGTTATTTACAGTGTTGCGGGCTGTGACACATTTGCGCATTTTTTAAAAGTTATTCTACAAGTGACTTCAGCTAAGCACTAACCGAAGAGCCCAGCTAAGTCGGGACTCCGAAGTAGACATGTTACTTCCAAGTGAATCAAACATGTGAGTCAAGTCGTTTCTAAAGTCAGAATAATAGAAACATATTTATGTGATGCTTTAATTTTAGACGAACTTTCCCGAATTACGAAGAACCTGAAAATATTTGCAAATCTCCTACTATTTACTATCACAGTAAGTGTTGTTGTTATTGCTTGCGTAGTGATGGAAGATTTAGTCAGTCGAGGAATTGATCTCATGACGACTGGGTGGGAGTCAGGCGCGATGCCAACTCAGCCACTGACGGTGTATGAAGGTAGTACGACAGTTCATCCTCTGTCCCCAACCGTCCTGGGAAATGGCATCACGGTTTAAGAGGAACGAATGATTTTTTTTTTAAATCAAAAGATATAGCAAATATCCACTACGGATTAGAAGTATATTTATTTTTTTTTTATCTTACAAAATAAAGGCCATTAAGGAAATGGATTTTTAACTTTTTTACAGACAACTTTAGCAATTATTTTCGGGTTATAATGCAAATATAATCAATTATAAAATAAAAAAAAGTGTTAACATCAGCATTATGGTGAGCTTAAAATAAAATTTAAAACGAATAATTTATGTTGTAACACAAATTTAAAATAGCGACCTGAAATAACGATTTTTTATAATGTTTCGCATTTTTTATTTTATTTTATGTAATCACATTTACCATTAAAAAAATTAATAATAACCCGAAAATAATTTCAGAAGCTGCCTCTAAAATCAGGAAAAAATCGATTAATTTATATTTCATAATTTAAAACTAAAATAAAAAAGTACTTCTAACCTGTACTAGATATTTACTATACCTTTCACTTAAAAAAAGATCATTCAGTTTGGGTGGGTCAAATCCAAATTTAAGTTTGGTACGAAACAGGGTATGCTGCCGTTCCTCTTAATGCCAATGGATATTTTTATACTGACCACCCTATAACTACTCGGAGCCAGTAGGACTATTATACAAATGTTATTGATTGACTTATTTTTATTTATTTATTTATAAAATACATGATATTTAATGGACACATTTACATGGAGTAAATACATTAAATCACCATACTAGACGGATGCCTGTTTCATGGTCATCAATGGAGTACACTTATTTTGTATGAGGTCTAGTGTAAATATATGGATTTAGTATATAAACATGCTGAAAATTGGAAAAATTATAAAAGAAAGTAGAATATAGAAAGGAGAAAAAGCCAAGCGTTAAATGTACTTAACTTTTTTCTTCTTTTATATATGCACACATGCCCACATGTGCACATATGTGCATACATACATATACACGTAAACACATACGCATACGATTATCTTGTTCATTTGTAGGAAATTTCTTAATAAAATATCATGTGAAACTGCAAAATAAAGTCCCCAACACGGATAGAGTACCAAATGGTGCTCAAATTACTTGTTATTTTTATTATTTTCAACAAATTAATAAATAAGCAATTACAAAAAAACTCATTTTAAGAAT
The DNA here is from genome assembly GCA_022606495.2 of Halesus radiatus. NCBI lineage: Eukaryota > Metazoa > Arthropoda > Insecta > Trichoptera > Limnephilidae > Halesus > Halesus radiatus. Next base: position 8,203 of record JAHDVE020012154.1, on the reverse strand, counting down.
TAAAAAAAAAAAAAAACATATCGCATGCGTTATTGTGAATTATTGGACAAAACCAGAAAAACTACATGACCAAAATTTAGTTACATAACGATAGGTGTGAAACAATCGATACGGGTTGTTACGAAAAACACCGTTAAAACTAGTGATGTGACGACAATACGTTTAAATATCTACTTTGACTATCGATACATTTTTTTTTGTATTTACCTCTCGTATATATATACTCGTATATAAAAATAATAATAATAATATTTGGACGATTTATATAGCGCCGTTTTTGTGAAAAATCACCTCATGGGCAATATGTAAGTATATATGTACTTATGTACACACATATACACACACCCTTACGAATATATACGAGGTGTATTCAAAAGAAAAGGTGAAATTCGAATTTTTTGAAAAGTATTTATTAATTCATCAATATCCATTTTCTCCCCTTCAAAGTAATCCCCCTCAGATATAATGCACTTATGCCAGCGCTTCTTCCAATCCTCGAAGCACTTCTGGAATGCGCTTTTCGGCATGGCCATCAGCTCGTTCTTCGATTCTGACTTTATCTCATCAATTGTGGCAAAACGCTTTCCTTTCATTGGTCTCTTCAGTTTCGGGAATAAGAAAAAGTCGCAGGGAGCCAAATCTGGTGAATACGGTGGTTGAGGCATGATTACGGTGTTGTTTTTGGCTAAATAATCAGGAACAAAATCCATGATTTGTTTTTCCACAATTCCGATCGTTTGAGCCGTATTGCTACACGGAAACGTTGCATCACTTTCTTGTAGTATTCCTTATTAACCGTACAACCTGTTGGCAAGAACTCATGATGCACCACGCCATTGTAATCGAAGAAAACAGTGAGCAAAACCTTCACATTTGATCGAACTTGGCGTGCTTTTTTCGGTCTTGGCTCTTCTGGCCGCTTCCATTGGGATGATTGGGCCTTGGTTTCGACGTCATAACCATACGAGTATACCCACGTTTCATCACCAGTTATGACCCGTTTGAGATCGTCGTTGACGTCATTCAACAACTCCTGAGCGATACTAATGCGAACAACTCCTGGGCGATACTAATGCGACGTTGCTTTTGCTCAAAATTTAGCAAATTTAGGAACAAACTTCGCTGCCACACGTTTCATGCCCAAAACATCAGAGAAAATTGCATGGCATGAGCCGATTGATATGCCAACATCTTCTGCAACTTCCCAAACAAAAAGATTTTCCAAAACCATTTTCTTCACTGTTTCGATGTTTTCTTCGTTTATTGACGTGGTTGCAACTCCAGGACGCTCATCGTCATTAACATCTTCTCGGCCTTCTGTAAAGCGCTTGTACCACTTATAAACACTTTTTTGAGACAAAGTAGACTCGCCGAATGCTACAGTCAACATTTTAAGTGCGTTGGAGTACTTTATTCTATTTTTAATGCAAAATTTATTACATATTCTTTGATCCATTTTTTTCAAAAGTAAAAAATCGAACAACACACAAAAACGTGACTAACCTTTCCAGTTGTCAAAAACAAATCACTAATCCAAAATGGCTGATAATGCTAACATATGATAAACATATGTGTACCAACATAACAAAAAAAAAATCGATAATCGAATGTACACAGCCCGCGAAAATTCAAAATTCACATTTTCTTTTGAACACCGTACATATACACATACAAATACACATATATCCCCACACACCTAAATAATATGTACACCTCTATCTGAATACGAGAAATAGGCTACTAACACTATAACAATCACTCATCAAAAAGTCCCCAAGCACCTTCTTGATACTGTGGTATTTAGTTATTGACTTTACTTAAATTGTTAAATTATTGAAGATAAAACTGTAAACTATTACAGGATATCCCCTTTCTTGTTGTTGCTATAAATTAATTAATAAATAATAAAATGAATTTGGGGTATATTGTGCGGTTAAAGGATTTGGGGTAGGAAGGGGGATGGGAACGAGGAAAATTGTGAATAGTACCCGTCTAATCAAATGGCGCAATGTATACGGTTTGGCATTTCGATTATGTATGGATGTCTTTCACCAGGGGGATTCTGAGAATATTTATGATTTAGAATTTATCTCGTTATACCTACCAATAAAGGAGAACGTGGACGTTGATTTGTGACTGTTTATTCCTGGAGTAGGATATTCATAGGCAGCCCGGATTACCTGATAAGTATTCATAGACTAGCTTAGGTAAATAATTTGTACGTTTCCGAAGTACGTTCCGCCATCGGCATCGGCATGATCAGATACATTCTAAATGATTATTATTGTAGGCAGATATTGTAGCGACACCTTAATTACGGTACAAAATCTATCAAATCCTTCAAAAACGCAGTCACAATATTCACTCGTAGAATGCCGAAATGGTCCCAAAATATCAAAATATTTGGGGAGAGCGTACCTTGGACCATGTCAAAAATGTAGTTAACAATAATAATGATAATAAATTAAATCAAAATTATTTTGTATTCACCAGTTTATTAATGTACACATATATACATGTTTCGAAAGCGATGTTTAATCAGGAATATATAGATTATAATATGATTCTTAATCAGGAATATATGGAATACTAAAAATAATAATGTCACGTATAAACGAATGACCAAAATTGATTAAAGTAGGTAAGTAATTAATCATAAATGTTAATAAAAAAACATTGAATAACAAATTTATATTAGAAATTAAAAAAGACATTATTTTTATTATTAATATTAATATAAAAATAAATTCAAGAGTTAGCTATATATTTAATAATATAGATTCATAGTTTTTATCTAGTCTCATCTAGATAAAAAAATTGCAATGTCGATAGGAGAAACAGAGAAATGTTAATTTAAGGGTGAAATAACTACTTGAAGTTATGATTAACCCTGGATGACTAACGGGGTTAATTACCACAGTATCAGTGGGAGTCAGATGTTAAGGAAGACTACATCCCATGTAAATATTTCCATTTCATTTCTTTTACTTTTAGCGATCTTTGTATAGTTTAGGCAAGGGAGTAGGGGAGAGGCAGTACTCTCTTTACTCGCTGTGAAAGCTGTGCATACTCATCCTTATAATTAATTTTATTTTTTTATTTGATTATTTAAACGCCCAGAGGGCTTTTACATGCGAGTATATCATTTTTGAACGATAGAAAAAAATTAAAATAGGAAACATGCACCAAAGTTAATTACACTTGAAATAAGAAAAAAGAAAAAAACTGTACTAAAGCTTAAAATATACAGGAATATAAAGGAACATAAAAATAAATAATACAATATCCACAAAGTCAATATTAACATTAATCACAAATAAGTAAATAATGTAAAACGTTATAGTTAGCTAGTTCCTTTTTTTGAAATTTGTTAATTTTAGATTATTGTCAAATACTAATTTAATATATTATATATCATATCATTTAAGTATTTGTTACCAATAGTGTGTAAAGGTTGAATTGGGGAATGCAAACTATAGTTGGAATGTGATATACATATTTATGTAAAATGTTAATGTTTGTCTTGTAGTTCGTTTAGGTATGTGTAGGGTGATTAAATGCAACAATCGAATTTACAATTGAATAATTTTAATAAAAAAAAAGTTTTGTAACGAAAAGTTTGATCTGGGTTGTGTTCCGGGACCGTTAAATCATGTTGAATAAATAAGTGTTACTTTTTATAAGGTGTATTTGGGAATCTTTATCATTCCTAAAATGATCGTCAACAGGAGAAAATTTTAAAACGAACCTTTTCAAAAACACAAATCTTCAGTCACACGCTTTGAAACAGTCACTAAGTAATAATATAATAATAATGTTTTATTTTGATATAAGAAATAAGGAAAGCCAAAAACACTAATAGTAGACTCTTAAATAATCAAATCAATTTAAATAAAAATCCGAATCTTAAATTATTCCCAATAAACAAAGTACACACCCTTCTCGGTCAGCAGGTACCTGCTGATCTCTCACCCTTGGCCCTCCACTCGCCTGTTTTTATCAATCAAAAACACATGTGCATCTTAGTTCATAGTTTAGTTGTATACTGCCCTGAAGAAGCTACGGTAGCAGCGAAACCCGGTCGGATAAATTGTAAATATAAGTGATGTAAACAAAGTTATTGTTCTATTTTTTAAATCATAATGTCACATCACCAAGTTATCGCTTCATATGAAAAAAAATAAAATTATTCTGAGTGTTAGAGTGAAAGTCTATTGGGTGTTTATCCCCCGTTCATGAAGAAATTTATGAGCGACAGTTTGTAGTATTTTTTTATTTGTAAGTGTAATGACCTCTAAGTCTTCAGTGATTCGTAGGTAAATGACAATACGAGATGTCGATATATATAGTATTCATTTTCGCTATGTTACAAGGGCTATTCTAAGTAATGAAGTACACGTGAGACAACCTTTAGCTCGTATGTATTAACTCCGCGTCATGCTATCTCTTTAAAGTCGGTTGTCCCTTTCCTAATCTTGGACATTTGTTAAAAAAAATCTATTTACTTACTGTTATTATATAAAACGATTGTAACATTGTGTAAAAAATAATTACCTAAATATAATCAATACCAGAGTATGAAGTAGTATGTACGAGTATATCGTATTTCTGTTATATTTTTGATGAAATAAATAAATTACAATTACAAATTACATATTTTCACCACAGTAAGGAAATGAATTAGGTAGTTAATTAACTTTTAACCGACCTACCCATACGAATGTACGTGATACGGATGCTGGAATATCGCCTTGACACAACAAGCCGTATCCCGTACGTTCATGTACAAAAAACTATACCCGAAACCCGAAAAACATTCGTATACGTCAAAGTTTGTTCCTGGGTCATCTCGTTTAGTATTTTGAGGTCAGCCGAAGCTAACGGATGTGTTCGGGTTATTTCGTCACTCCCTTACAAGTTGGTATATTGTAACACGTATTGTTATTGCGAAATCTAATGAAAAAAACCCGATCTTTTTTTACCTACTTTTTTAATAATAACCAAAGGACGGGCGGTTAAGTAGAAAATATGACGAGAAATACTATATACAGAGACATCGGCATTACGAAAGGCAGCCACAAAGAGTTGTTTTGAGGAAAGGAGACTGGGGCAGTTGAACAATGCCGGGTTTAGGACGATTCGATGGAAATTATTTCCTGTGGTAGATCTTGTCAGCAAGAAACAAGACACTGCCATCTCAAATGTGACCGCGGACAGTAGACGTTGAATGAATGAATTATATGAAAAATTAAATCGCGTGACACACCTGATCTGATTCTCAATTTAACACATACTTAATTCTTCATTCCATGACTTAGGCCTTGCAACCCTATTCTTTTAATGCGGCACCATAATTACGGCGCGGATACTAAGGGCGTCATCGCAAGGTCACCGGAGATATTGCGCAGTGTGCAGGACTCCATATAACGTATAGAATCCTGCGGCGCAATCCATAAAAATGCGTACGTCATCGTCCGCACTAGTCCGTAGCGGCCAACCCTTCTAACCAGCCTGTAAATAATACCGAGGAGCGAATTAAGAAATGTATTCTGTATTCAGTTGTGACACCGTCTTCACCATGTCTCTTGTCGGTTAATATCGAGTCTATCCAAGTCCGCAGGACGCAAGTTAGTCAAGTCACTGCGAGACACTAGTTGGAAGTTACTAATTCATTACTCAATGACCGCGGCGATTCTGCTCGTGTTAGTTCCGGCACGGCCAAGCCGTTACTTTCAATAGTCGGGGGGGAATTTTCGAAGTAATACGTACTCGGAAGGGTGCATCTTTGTTTGGTTTATTTTATTGTATTTAAAAATGAAACAATTATTTAATACATTGAAGTGTATCCATTTTTTTGGTATTATTTATTATAAGTAAGTAAGTTGTTTTTTGCGTGTTTATTTTATTTTTTAAAATGTTTTCTTAACTAAAAAATTGCCCGTTTTCATTACGTTTTTTTTTATTAGAATTTCATTAATTAAATGAAGAAATTTATAAGACTGGGTGAATCAGACTGAATCGATTCATCACTGAGAATGAATCAGCCCACGTATAGCGGATAGTGCCCGTGGAGTACCTACCCCCGTGTCTGGTGCTTCTTGTTGGGCGCCTGATGAAGGGTGTCTGTACATCTGCGTACTTGAAATACCTCCTTTGTAACTCGAGTTTAGGCCTTGACAGGCGCCGGTATCCCTACGCCCTTGTGCTGTGTGGTGACCTGTCCGAAATGGAGTGGAGATTCATAATGGAACCCCGCGGAACGCGGCCGCCTGGGTGGCCCAACCCCTCAACCCACCCTAGTTCCATTCTGTTCCCTGGTGCAACTCGCTTCAAAGGAAATACAACAGACGAGCACAAAATGCAGACTCACAAAGAAAATAATTTACTTAAAAAGCAGGTGCTGTGCTGTGCGCTGTACGGTGCAATCATAATAGAGTAAAGCGATACGTAAAGTAAACTCGGCGGAAAGAGAAGAGCGAATAAAAACTCACCAATAACTTATTGTATTTTGAGTCTAAGTCTCGTGATAACTTTTTGTTATTTTAGATATTTATTCAATTATTCTTAAGTTAAAAAAAAACAAAAACAAAAACATTAGCCACTCATCTCACTAGGACAGTCCTATGTTGAGATGAGCGGCTTTACAGCTTTAGTGAAACGATATATTATTATTTATTTATTTTAATAACACCAAAGTTATTCAGACTATAAACAACTATTAAATCAACAGTAAGTCTTTAAATTGGGCCGTACATTATAGATTACATCAATAATAATTTCATTGTAATTCATAACTAAATAATATTAAATAAACAACGAAAATGAAATAATAATAAGTAAATAATAATCAGTAAATAGTAATATCATATAATAATACACATAATATTAAGTAAATATATTATTAGTAAAATATATTATCTAAAATAACAAACTCTTTGCCCATCCCTACTAAGTTAATATATACATTTTTTATAAAATTATATAACCTTTTAGAAGCGGGTAGCGCACCCCTGCGCCGCACCATACATGCCCTATACGCGGGCGGCTCACCCGCGCGCCGTAAAGCTTCTATAGTTTAAAGAGCCCCGTGTGTGATAGAAGTCATACCCATTTTTGACGCGTGGAAAAGGAATATCTCGTTTTCAATCTGAACTATCTACTACCAGAAAACGTGTGCCTCCACGGCGAATTTGGTTTGTCATATAATAATAATAATATTTATTTATTTGAAACACATTATTCAACATCAACAACTTTCTTAAAAGAAAGCTTTGAGTGCCCAACTAGGAACAAATCCTGTTTTAGGACAGTCAAATTGACAAGTTTAGTTCATATTAAGCGCCATTATTCAAAAATGTAAGTGAAAAAAGCTAGTACTTTAATTTAATACATCTAGAAAAAAGGTATAATAATTAAGCACAAAGAGATTATGTATGTGTGTTTGATAGGTACTGTGGTTGGTGTTATGAGGAAAAAAATGCGTTTAAAATTGAATACTAAATAAAAAAAAGATAATATTGTAGAGTAATATTGATAAGATTGACAAGATTCACATAACATATTCTACAGATTTGTGGAATACATATTCCTTCCTAATGTAAACTGTTGCTAGTACTTGGGAGAGGAGTGGTCGTAAATATATCAAATTGCATAGTGATTGACAGTATGCTCGTAATACGTGTAATTAATAGAATAGGAAACACTTCTAGGCTAGTTCCTGTACGGTGGGTATTCCCCCGAGGCGGCGAGATGTGCGGGAGGGGGTTGGGGAGGACGGGGGTTGCACAAGACACTGGCGCTGCCGCAGATGAAAAATGGTAATTCCCAGATTCATTTATCATTTGGACACCCGCGCCATCCGTCAGGACAAGTGGTGAGGAGTGACGGGATTTGTTTTCGTTTCCTTCAAATGAATACGTACCTACATGGTATTTTCCTATTAAACGGACTATTTATTTAAAAGTTTGTAGGTCATTATTTGTCAAATATCATCTCAAAATAATAAAGTTTATGTCAGTATTTTATAAGTTGAACTAAAGAATTAACATTCGGTAATGTCAGTTTTATAAAATACTAGCTGATGTGTACCCGGCCTTGCTGTTTTTTTTTAGAATAAACTTATAAAGTTGTGAATTCTTGCTTGTCGTTTGATGCCATTATTGATTTGACAGCGAAAGTAATGCCCTGTGACGACTATTACTAT
>JAHDVE020012153.1:0-39035 GCA_022606495.2 Halesus radiatus | reverse complement strand
CTGACGAATGGGATTTTTTGCCTCCGCGCGAGGGATCACAACACATGTTTGACACTAACCGATGGGCCAATGTTACCCCACTCACCGACGGTACAATGTTGCCCCTGCTTCCGCTACTGCCGTGTCCAGTAGCTTTCAAGAATTTTGCCTGATTGATCGGCATTTTGTAGAAAAATGTTTGGCGTGGCCATCGAACCGGATAAGAAAGAGAGTAATTGACTGGGCCGTTTCAAAATAATGATTTATTTTATTCGTAGGAGAATGATGGAGGTAAGTAGGTCAAATTGTAAATAGGCTATTTATTTTGTGATATTGTAAGGGTTTTTTAATATGCAAACATATTTATTATCAATGACTAACTAATCATTACACCCTTTCCTCGCAGGGGTAAGCAGACAGGACGAACCATCCCACGACTTTGTCTTGGCACACATTCGTTGTTTTGTTAACATTCATACATATTTTCTTTTTTTATTCTGACTCTTGATTAAATCCCACTCCTGAAGTATTTTACTAACTAAGCATCTTGTTCTTCCTCCGAAGAGGTAGGAAGAAAAGATAAACCTCTGCACTTTTCTGTCTCGGAATAGTCACTGTCACAAGTTATACAGTTGTGAATTCCTTCTTGTCATTTGGGTGCCGTAATTGATTTGACAGCAAAAGTGCCTTGTGACTATGATTACTATCTCTAAACTATGAAACAAAGAAACATTCATTATAAAAATTAATTTCATTCCAAACATTTATTTTTTCATTATATCTAAATAATGAAGTTTTAAATAGGTACCTACTTATGTTTTCCACTTTGAAAATATTCTACAAAAACAAAAAACCTTCTTCTGAATGTGTAATCTGTGGCTAACCAGAGTGGCATATATATGGGTTAACCTCAATACAACTTGGCGGGTTCAATGTTTTTCATACTAATTTTAAAATGTTATGGCAACTGTTTTACAAATTGGATTTCATTCAAACTCTGTAAACCTTCCCAGCACTAATAAGAACAAATAGTGCTATTTGCAGCGAATCCGGTTTATCAGTTTTCGAGAAAATCGAGAACAGACACGCAGACAAATACTCATTTTTATACATATATATAGATAGATATAGTGATAATTATTTTATTTAATAATTTAATAATCACCTGAGATTGCGTTGATTTCCTATTGTATTATAAGAATCTCTTTGAATATAGAAAAGAATCCACAAATTTTCGGATCTTCTATCGCCTTCGATAAAATGTATTTTTCTCCTTGGAATTTTGCGATAATTTTAAACTTCTTTCTTTTTTTAATTATTTTCGTTCAGCCTTGATAGTTTATTTTCTCAAAGTTGTAATCTTTTTCATAGCTACAACTGTAATCACCAATTATCTTCATTAAAAAACACCTCATTTAATGTATACGAATACCGAAGCTTTAGAAAGGTCAAGTAAAGAATGTTTAAAGACATTTCGCCACCATAATTAGTAAATTAAGTACCTAAGTTCACTTCGGCAACTTTAAGGGGCAAAAAACGATTTATTTTTTGTACAAGTGTGATTTTTTTTTAAAATTGAGAGAGACTTTTTAACGACTTTATATACATACTTATTAAATGTATGCAATAAAGTTTTAGTTTTCTTTTAAAATTATAATTACTATCGTAGTACAATTTTGAACCGCTTTTGTATAAGGTAAGTATTTTTTTTTTCTGAAGAGTCCTGACTGCTCCCAACCGTCTGGAGCCAGTGAGACTGAGGCATCCCCAACTAGGTATATTGTGTGGCAGAAGGTAGTGTTGGGGAGAAGATAATTGGGTAGGGGAAGAGGGTGGGGGGTGGGAGAACCTGCTTAGATCTGTTCACTGTTCACAAATAAAACATTTTTAAGTAACGTTTCTATTCTGAATGGTGATCTTTCGATATGTATGGTGGTATTTTGATATGATGAGATTATCGTCCCCTAAGAAACTTTTATATTCGTATAGTTTTATGCATCGAGTAACGGATAACAGTCGCAGCGTGTTCAAGCATGCGCGTCGACAAAAGTTTGTTCTTTTCTATCGAGTGCGATTTAGCAAAAACTTAAACACATAAATTCTAACAGTTCAATTTTTTTTCTAGTTCTTATTTTATTTATCTTCGAATATGATCAAATCTTATGACTTTTAAAAATATTTGTATCAGCAATTATTATTTTGAAAGGATGGGGAGGTACTTTTTTTTCTCTAACTCTAATTAATTAATATGTTATTAATGTGATCGTGCAATGTCTTCTTCCATTCATATTCGCGTCATACGTTATCCTTCCACTCCGCTCTCGTTCATCCGCTCTACATGCCAAACCATTTAAGCGTCCCTTTCTTTATCTTAATCATTACGTTCACATCATCCTTGCATTATTTGCGAAACTCAACATTTTTCACACCGTTATATATGTTTTAAATACACATACACATCAGGGCTCTCATTTCTACAGCATTCACTCTACTTTCACCCTTCCTCAACCAGTTCCATACCTCACATATTTTATTACATTCCTGCATCTCTGACTAGGGGAGAATTACATGGATTCTGTAGACTAATTAACACCTTTTACCAGAAGCTATGTTAATTTGACAGAAAAAGTTAGATTTAAAATTCACCGTTATATTCTAGTCTGTAATTTGATGTGACATGGTATGATAAAAGAATCGTATGATTAACAATGTATTTTTCAAAAATTTCCAAAGAAGTGCCACATACATCATGGTTGACATCAGCACAGACTGCCAGTTTCACTTCTTTAGAATTTTTTTTAGGTTTTTTGATAAAAATATTCTTAAAAGGGAAGACTGCGCCGCCCGTTTCATGCATAATTTGATTTTGGATTTGAGGTTAAAATACCCATCCAAATTGAATGATGTATTTTTTTAATTAAAAGTTTAGTAAATATCTAATAAGTATGAGAAGTATTTTATTATTTTTGTTTTAAATTATATTTTCATAATTTAGAGGCAATTATTTGCGGCTTTATCGTTTTTTTTTTTTTTTAATTTTCACATTTGCTATGTAAATATGATTACGTAAATAAAAATATAATCACAAAACTTAAAAAAAAAAAACTCCAACTGATATTTTAAATTATATACAGAAAACTTGTGTTTCAACGTATATTGGTGGTTTTTAATTTAATTTAAAGTCCACCATATGCTTATTTTAATTTTTTTAAATTTTAATTTATTTTATTTTTAATTATATTTTCAAAGTAGACAGGTTAAAGCTTTTTTTATATCACCGTTAGCCGCCAAATAATTGTTAAAGGTGCCTCGAAAATCATTTCCTTTAATGGCCTATATTTCATAATCTAAACCAAAATAAATAATTTACTTCTAATCCGCACTAGATATTTTATTTACTATACTTTTTGATGAAAAAAAATTATCATTAGCTTTAGGTGAGTATTCTGGCCTAAAATTCAAAATAAGGTTTTGTATGAAACAGGACCCGCAGCCGTTCCTCTTAATAATATGATTCTTTTATCATACCATGTGACCATCAAATTACAGACAGGAATATAACGGTGAATTTTCAAACTAACTTTTTCTGTCAAATTAACATAGCTTCCGGTAAAAGGTGTTAATTAGTCGACAGCATCCATGTAATTCCCCCCTAGTCGGGGGTGCAGGAATGCAATACAGGGGTATAATGACGTAGTTAGATATTTGGTTTTTCGTTTGTTTTAACTCATTAAAACACGAACAGGATATGGGTGACAGACACATGAGATATTTTGGCGCCAAGCACTTCAAGTCACTTCATTGCTTTCTATTCCCCGCAGTCAACAAGTCGTAAATTATCAATGTATCTGTTGGCGTTATGTTTCTTTGTTGGAGACACCATCAGGGGAGTATCTGAAATGAGAAATCGGGACTTCATTATTTGAATAGATGGAATTTTAATGTCGTTTATTTCCGTTCATAAGCGATTTAAATCATTTGAATTGAACATCATAATTGCTAAGTACCCAACTTATATTGTTGTTACTGGAAAAGAATGGTTAACAGGTGGTTTTAATTTAGGTGTCCATACAAAGAGGTCTTATTGACACCGTCGTAGAAAGTTTATTTTTTGCTATTTTATTTTTAACTATCTGAAGTATACCTGGCCTTAGTCGTTATATTTTTTATTTTGTTTTTGATATTTAAAAATCAGAGAAAGTGTTAATAGTCAATAAAGTATAATTAATAATCAAATATTTTTTTATAAATATTGATAATAAAAATAATTTCTTTTTAATTTCTAAAATAAATTTGTTAATCAATGTTTTCTTTTTTTATTAGCATTTAGCTTAATTATCACCTTCTTTAATCAATTTTTGTTTATGTTTATAATTTGTCTATTCTTGCAATCTTCAAACATTTATTTTTTTCAAAACACGTCTAAATAATAAATTTCTTAAGTAGTTACCTATTTGTGTTTTCAATTTTAAAAATATTCTATCCCAACAAACCTTCTTCTTTTGAATATATAATCTGCGGCTAACCAGAGTGGTATATCTAGACAATATATAGACCATACACTATGGGCTAACCTAAATAAAACATGGCGGGTCCAATGTTTTTTATACTGATTTTAAAACGTTATACCAAAATATAGGATTTCATTCAAACTAATCTAACCCTTTCCGGCACTAATAAGAACAAACTGTGCTATTTTCAGCGAAACCGGTCTTGTAAGATTTGACAGATAGACAAACATTCATTTTTATATATGGAGAAGATAATATAAAAGAATGACAAACATTCCCGGGTTACAAACAAAATGGCAAAATTTGAATAAGTCCTATTACCATCAGCACAAGCGAAAGATATTGCTTATGCAAATAGGAAGACTTAGCTAGGCGAGGAATGAACTAACTTTTTTGATTAAGATGAAATGCCAATATAATACATGTATTCTTTTATTTATGTTATTTTACTCAAACTAACTATTATAGATTCCTCGCTAATCTCGCAAGCATTGCGTTTTTTTTAATCACAGATTAGATTTTTTTTTATTTTTTTATTCCTCATTATAAATTAAAACCCGCTAATCTGCCAGGCCAGTTTTTCTGCAGAATAATTTAACAATTTTATCACTAAGGCATGTATAACGATAAATTACATTAAAATATGTGGAAAATTGAGGTAGAAGAATAATTACTCAGGATTATTCATAGACAATAATACTCTTATAAAGCAATAGTAGTACAAAGATATAAGACAGGCATACTTATCAAAATGTTTCATGCAATTAAACAGTATTTAACCGTGGAGAATGTTATTAGTAGGTAGGATGATAATACTCAATAAAGCACTTAAAATACAAATATATAACATAGGCATTTATAACAAAATATTATATAGGTTCAATTAAATAATAACAGAAGTATCAGTAGGTAGGACAATAAAGTATGAATATATCTAATAATTAAAAAATAACAGCAGTATCAGTAGGTAGGACAATAAAGTATGAATACTCGTATATCCTATAATTGAATAATAACAGCAGTATCAGTAGGTAGGACAATAAAGTATGAATACTCGTATATCCTATAATTGAATAATAACAGCAGTATCAGTAGGTAGGACAATAAAGTATGAATACTCGTATATCCTATAATCGAATAATAACAGCAGTATCAGTAGGTAGGACAATAAAGTATGAATACTCGTATATCCTATAATTGAATAATAACAGCAGTATCAGTAGGTAGGACAATAAAGTATGAATACTCGTATATCCTATAATTAAATAATAACAGCAGTATCAGTAGGTAGGACAATAAAGTATGAATACTCGTATATTCTATAATTGAATAATAACAGCAGTATCAGTAGGTAGGACAATAAAGTATGAATACTCGTATAGGCTTACATATGGATAATACCAATATAAAAAAATCTAAATGTTGGCATAATGGCTAAGGTGTGGGTATAAATTTAAATGCATATTTATTTGAGCAAAACAATAACATAGATCAGAATTAGTGCGTTTTACGTCTAAAAGTGTAAAATTAGCAGAAATTTGGTACTTACAATGTTTTTATTCATTTATATCTGAAGTACCCGAGATTATGATTATGTAGTACCTCTGCCTCTACTCCTTCCCCTACTCCTACCTCTATCCCTACCCCTACATCTACTCCTACACCTACATCTACTCCTACCCAGTAATTTTCCTCTTCTTTTGAAGGTCAATTTTGCAATATTTTACCATGAAGTACCAAAACATGGCTTAACGGGTGGGAAAAAGGGAAGGGGGTAGTTTTTCGAAATCACATGTAAACAGTGACTTTCCTCTTGTGTTGCAGGTCAAGTGTGCAAAATTTCATCAAACTAGGAATAAATTTATATACAAAACAAACACGCACCGCTCGCCCGGGAATTTCTTTTTATATAACAGAAGAAGAAGAAGATAGAAGATAGATAGAAGAAGATAGGTAGGACGGTGTTTCGTTAAAAATCATCTCTGGGCTGAGTGACCTAATGATTACATCATTATTATTATGATGCAGGCTTTACTTGCGAAACTGTCATATTATGATATTGTCATATTATTTCTGTGTCCTATTATTCCATAACCCGAGCTGCAATGCAAAGAACAAACGTGGAATGGCCGTCACTCTGTTTACCCTCCCCATCTGAACTGCTGCGATTATCTCGTTAATTATGGCCACCGACCATAATAATATTATTTTGCCGCGATAATTCCACCATGGCATTTGCAATTCACCGTGGCTAACGTCCTCGATGGAAAATAGAAATTACTACATACCTTCTATCCCGCTCGTGCGGTCATGGAATGTCAGATCAATACTCAGAATGCGTCAGATAATTCTGAAAGAATATTATTGCAGATAATTTTATGTATTGAAACCACTAATGTCAGAATATATAGACCTAACGTACCATTTCGACGGCTGGAGGCAAAAGTTACGTGATACCCATTTTAGCACCAGACCAATTCACTCCCGTCCACGTTTGTTTCGCTTGATTTTCACTGGGGTAGGCACATTACATAACTTCTTCGAAATATTGGTATTCACTTTGTGGCGTCATTATTAATAAACGAATTAAAAAATTACTTTGTAATCACCACTTTTTTAATATATACATATCAACACGTTTCGAAAGCAAAGCTTTCCTCATCGAGACTTACAGATTAATAAATAATAATAATGTCAAGCATACAAATGATAAACACAATATTTCACAAAAACGGCGCTATACAAGTAATTCAATTATTATTATTATTATTAACAATGTAAGAATAAACAATTTATAAACATTGGCAACCTTTGCAATTTGACGGCCTCCATGGTCGAGGGGTAAGGCTCTCGACTACGAATCCAAAGGTCGCGGGTTCAAATCCCGGCATGCACAAGTAAATTTTATTTAATTAATTTGTGCTGTTTCACAATTAATTAATTAAAAATAATATATAGTATATTTG
Source organism: Halesus radiatus (assembly GCA_022606495.2). Lineage (NCBI taxonomy): Eukaryota > Metazoa > Arthropoda > Insecta > Trichoptera > Limnephilidae > Halesus > Halesus radiatus. Next base: position 31,579 of record JAHDVE020012153.1, on the reverse strand, counting down.
TGCACGTTCCAGAGTGGAAGATACTCTCAGTATCGCCCTGGTGAAAGACCACCATTCAGAATTGAAATGTTGCTTGAAATGGCTTTTAGCCGTGTGACCAGATCTGAATAGCCAGGTATTTCCCCACCTTCCTCTCCCACTTCCCCTTCCCAATACCTTCAGCCTCACAACATTTCCCAATTGGGGTCGCCATAGTCTCACTGGCTCCAGACGGTTGGGAGCAGTTGAGACTCTTGTGCGGTATTCATGTAAAAAAAAAAAAAACCATATTTTGGAAACAATCATTCTTTTGATATAAATAAAGGTTTAAAATTTTTACATACTACGGGTTAACAATTAGACAAATATAAAATTAGAAAAAGTGTGAATAGTCAATTAAATATAATAATTTTTTTTTTAAATAGCTGCCTCTCGAATTTATTTTCATATTAATGTTAATAAAGAAATAAATAAATAAATTGTTAATTTATTGTTCAATATTTTATATTAATTTTTATTAATATTTTTGATTAATTCCTTACCTACTTTAATCAGTTTTTGTTTATGTTCCATTCTTACATTATTGTGTTCTATGTTTATCATTTGTCTACATATGACATTTTTATTTTTCAGTATTTTGTATGTCTTGATGAGGAAAGCTTCGCTTTCTAAATATGTTGATATGTATATTTTTACAAAGTGGTGATAACAAAGTAATGTTTATTTAATTTACATTATATAACATTTATAAGAGTCGTAACTAAATTCTCTAACAAAATTTTCGGTTTTTGTGAAAAAGCTGAACCTTTTTACTTATTTGATGTTTTTCTTAAATTCATGGCACGCCTAGCTCGGCGATATTATTTTGGTTTCTCTCCTTGCTTGTTCAGTGCATCTCTATGTAAGATTTAATTTGCGATTTCCAGCTCAAGTATCGGAACTCTAGTAAATCTGGCTTCCAAGAAACTGGGCGTCTTGTATAGGGCTAGCAGATTCTTCAATAGCGACCAACTGCCAATCGTTTACAAATCACAAGCACATGCAACAGTTGAATTTGGAAGTCACCTCTGAGCTGGAGCCCCAAATACTTGATAAACCTGTTTGATTCCGTGCAAAGGCGGTTCGTCTGATTGACAATCCATTGTTAACAGACCGACTGCCATCTCTTATTCAAAGACGCAATGTAGGTATGCTGAGTCTGTTCTACATATATTTCAATGGAAGAAGCTAGCAGCGTTGATCCCCTCCGCGCCTGTACACGTGCGTGAAACTCGACGGACACGAGCGGAATATCCGTTCATGAGAACGGGTCGTTTCACCGACTCGTTTTTGTGTAAATCGGCTCGTATGTGGAACGAGCTACCGGCATCTGTTTTTCCTTCTACATTTGATCCGGCTCTCTTCAAGGCTCACATAAAAAAATCCCTTTCTACACCCCCCTCCTTAACCTGACTCACAACGTAGCGTAACCGCAGAGCGATATAGTTCCCCTGTATGTGCTCTGTATACATAGGGCGCTCTTGTGAGGTGTCACTTAAAAAAGAAAGCATTAAAAAATCGTACCGTAGAAAGGATTATTACCGCAACCGGATTTACGCCACTACGGAATGCATTCTCACACCTCTGTTGGTTGCATCTTAACCTCAGTTTAGTTTCGAGCAGTCCTCTGTGTAGCCAAAATAGTTCAATTTCTCACAATGATATTTGACTATGTTATTATATTCATCGAAGTATTTTGTTTATTAGGAGGTACATATAACGTGGTCAGCGTGTTACAATTATAGCGATATAAATATTTAAAATTTATGATGAAATAGAATATGAGTATTCATAGTCTTTTTAATAAAGAACTTGTTTCATAATTAAAGGTAATTTAAGACCACTAGGTAATTAGTATAAAAGAAAGTACAGGCCGCATCAGAACAAGAAACCCTAACAAGGAGGACTGTGGTGAACACTGTAACTTTATTCTTATGTTATTTGCTTTATACTTATATATTCTTTATATAATATGTTTTATACTTATAATTTATTACATTTACTACTTAAGTCATATTCATCTACAATTTTTTTTAATAAAAAAGAATAGTATACCTACTGAGAAATACTTTAATTTGCTGATAAAAGGAAAAAATTCTATTTTTTATTTTTTTTTATATATTAATCAAATTTAATAATGTTGTATAAATTCATATAATTTCACTTAAATAAGGAAAACTATTTATTCCCCACTTCTCAGTATATTCACAAGACCTGAACAATGCAATGTATGTAAATAAGTGAATAGCATTCACGTCATTATAAAACAATTAAGAAAGCATTGCCATTTAATGCGGAGAAAACAAATTTCAACTGTAAGTACCACACGGAATAAATAATCTATTAGCACAATGTTAGGCACCAAAAAAATTGAAATTAGGTGTGGGTTAATAGAATTATAGAAATAAGTCGTCTCAACGTGCCTTAACCGCAGATTGAAAATGGCTTTTAACGACGAAACAGCTGCCACAATAAATGAAATCTAAATAAAAAAAATGTATTAAATCTTGGATAAAAAACACTGAAATAGATACATTTTTCTTATAAGTCTTAACAGTCAACTATGGTATTTTCCTTTGTACAGAATTGTAGCTTGTTCTCTTTTGTTTAAATTTTTATATTAGACTTTTAAAATTCAACTCAATTTTTCACCTGTTGCTGGTACCAACAATGTATTATACTGTTCAATGCCTTATTTTATGTTATCATTTTTTAATACACCAATACGTATATATTTTTATAAAACCTTGTTAACTTACGGAATGGCGGGGAAACGCGGGAATGCGGGAGAAGGAGAGGAGGAAGGTTAGGTAGGAGAATTTGCGGGAGACAGTGTGTGTGTGTGTGTGTGTGTGAGTGTTTACCCCGAGAGAGGTTTCTTCCAGGGAGCTCGGCTCAGGACCTACGACTAGCTCAGCATCGGCAGGCCTCGGAGCTCTTCTTCAGGATCGTGAATCGACAGGCAGTCTTATAATTGGGAATTGACTCTGAACTTTATCAATTAAAACACTCAGATGCTTTCAAAACTCAGTGGTTTACTCGGTAAAAGGGCACAGACATAGTAAGATTACACAAGGGGAACAGGCTAACCTAAATATTACAAATAATGTTACGGGTAAATTCTCTGATTCTCTCTGGAATATTCTACGAACGGCATAGTTAAATGTGACTTGAAATAGAAATACAACACAATGAAATGGGAATAACCAAGATACAGCTCACGGTGGGGGGATGATGTGACTCGGCCATGGTGAAGTCGGACGCCGATCGTGTGTCCGGGTAGTAATCCATGGTCAGGCCCACGGTGAATGGTGCACCTCGGGGAGGTTGTTGTCAAGGCCAAGTCCCCAGAGAGAATGCGGGAGTGTAGCGAGTGTGCGGGAACCGGAACTCGAGTAGGAGTGGTGTTTATTTTTGTCGCTAGGGGTGCTAACCTAACGAGTGGCTAGTATTTATGGGATATTTGCGTTATGTAACAACCTACTTTGAAAACATTACTATCGTACTTGTACACCCACTAAAATCTTATTATACTTATGTACGTATATGTGATAATAACAGTAAATTCTATTTACCGTCATATCTTATGAAACGTTTTTTTGATTGTTTCTTATTATCACTTTATGTCATATTTTATCTTTCTTATTTTCGCTACCACTTTTAAGAAAATGATTAACTTATTTTTTGTTTAAAATGAAAACTAAACTGCAATTAAAGTTAAAAAGAGAAATAATTAAATAAGACATAGAAATGTGATAAAAAAAACTGTTATAATACCCACAAACAGGCTTTTCTTTGTGGGATTTTTTGTTTACATATTTAATTTTTATCATATTTTCTTGTATTCTCAAACTGTTTTAAAACGTAAATTATAGATCTAATAAAAAATAAATAAAAAAAACTTTTTTTTTTTAAATTATAAAAACACTTGCAGAATTGAATAATAACATTATTAATTTTGATTTTTATTATATTAAAAAAAAAAATTGTGGAGTTCTAGGTATTCAACAGAAAAATAATTAATTAAAATATTAGTTTTAATTAGTGAAAAGTATTCTTTGAAATATTATAACAGTGTCCCTTTAATCAAATGGGTTTATTTTCAACTTATATTAGGCAATAAATCCCATATAGCAAGAGCGTGGGTATACTTGGTATTAGTTGCAGTAATAAATAAAGAGTTTCTTCTTTCATGGAATAAATTTATTTTTATTTTTATATCTCTTTATATAAATTTACTCATATATCTATATCTTGACAAATTTACAAATTAAGCGTGTTTTTACTATAAAATAATAACTCTATAAAAGTAAGAAGATTGTAAAAAAAAAAACAGATAAAATTAAATATTAAAATTTTGCTTGTTTATTTTAATATTTTTTTTATTAAGAGAAAAAAACATATTTGAATAAATATATGGATGGTGAAGGTAAGTTAAATAAACATAATTACTTAAAGAAAATAGGGAAAATATACAATTATATCGGGAAAAGGTCAATGTTTTTGGTTTTAATACATTTTTGATGATGATGATTTTAAATATTTGGTTGTTCGTAGTTTGGGAATGTTTGTCTAAAGAAATACTGCTTTTAACGCCATACTTTCTATATTTATTAATAATAAAAATCTCAACGAAATAATGCTCACATGACACATTAAATGTTAGAACATGGATGGCACAATTCGCCTACCTGTTACAATGCAGTTGCAAATAACGCATAAAATGATGTATAAAATATCCGAGTTCTATCTGAAAAGCTGTTTGTATGAATCGCATTTGCTGGAAATCTCAGGAATCTATTCCCACTGAAAGCGCTGGCGAAAAGCTCAGCATTTTTCATAATGTTTTTTGTCCCTATAAAAGCATTATTGTCGCCAATACCATATATCAAACTTTTTCTTCTTTCTGTCTCTATGTCTAGCATAACAATAGGTGCTGGAACATTTTTCCAGCAAGCGTTATGGTTTTTCCATTCAGGTACTTCTGTGAAACACATCGGAAATAAATGTATTTCTTCAGTTATACCGTGATTTATGGCAAGGAAAACAGCGTGTTATTCAAATGTGCGTTTGGATGCTGGCTTTGGGTATTTATTTGGGATTTAACATCAACGCCAAAAAAATGTAGAGGTATGAATATTTTGAACACAATTTTACTCGTAATGCGCTTATGTAAGTATTTATTTTTAAATAAAATTGAGCTTCTTACGGCGTCACGCCACATTTTGACTATAAAACTTAAAAGAATTTGAATAATATTCAAATTCTCTTACTTTTGAGATTACGAATATTGTTTCAATAATAAATATTAAGAAAGAGATTGGACCAGTACACCATAGTATGTAAAAAAATTGCTCATAGATAAAATATCCTTGGTCAGCAATGGTCAGAAAATGCGCACAGATAATTATGTCCGGAATATTTAGGGGTAGGCAGAGAGGATGGACCGCCAAACAATTCGAGCTTGGCATACACTTCTTGCTTCATTCACTTTCATACAACATCTCATACATTCTTTTCTGTTATTCCGACTTCTGAAATGGCCCGACTCAAGTATTTGATTCACTTGATCATGCCATGTCTTCCACGGACGTCCCCGGCTTCTTCTCCCATTCATATTCGCATCATATATTCTCCTTACACACCTCTCTTCGTTCATTCGCTCTACATGCCCGAACCATCTAAGCGTCCCTTTCTTAATCTTGCTCACTACGCTTACATCAGCCTTGCATTTTTTACGAATCTCAACATTTTTCATACGATCATAAATGGTTTTACCACATATTCTTCTCAGAGATCTCATTTCTACAGCATTCAGTCTACTTTCATCCTTCCTCTGCCAGTTCCATGCCTCACTGCCATACATAAAACTATACATTTATATCAAAATGAAATATTTTAACTTGTGTCTTTTAAAGAGAGATCATAATATTTTACTCGTATAGGTTTTAATACCGCATATCTCGAGAAAACCTCAGTAAGGTGCTTCTGCTTTTCGTGGAAATTCGGATTTTGCGCAATGCATTTATTGCATTTTCCTGAAAGCCTGAGGTTTTAATCTTAGCTCCCGCTTTAGCAATTTTCATATCCGATTCAGTTTAAGCGCAGATTAAAAGTTGCAAGAATTGTATTATTTTGTGTGGGTAGTACACATATTTATAAATCCACATGAAGCCGACGTGAGCATTCACACTGAAAATTAATGAAAGTGGTTGAAGAAGATTATCATTCTGGCCGATGTTTTTTATTATATATTTATTTAAAGACATGCAACAATGTTGCATTCCCAAGAGTTAGTTATCAATTCAACTCATTTTGGGACTGTTACTTTTTGCTACACGATAGTAATTTAAACAAAGTTTTCAAGGCAAATATGAAAAGAAAAATACAAAAAAAAAAATATATATATATATAAAGATAAATGTCGCCGGCAGGACTCGAACTTGCACCCTTCTAATATCCGGTCAGATGCTTATTATTATTGTTTATAAAAATAATTGTTACCCTTTGCGCTATGCACAAAAATCTTGTCTTAAAAAACTTTAGTTTATCAATTAATAGATATTTTTAAAAATTAAAGGTTTAGTAAATATCTAGTACGGATGAGAAGTAATTAATTTATTTTTGTTTTAAATTATGAAATATAGGCCATTAAAGGAAATGATTTTTCGCGATTTTAGAGGCACCTTTAACAATTATTTGGGGGCTCACTGTGATTTAAAAAAAAAGTTTTACCCCTTCTCCTTGTAAAATATAATGAAAAATAAAATTAAAATTTTTAAAAAAATATACAAATAACCATCATGGTGAACTTTACATTAAATTAAAAACGACCAATTTACGTTGGAACAAAAATGTGCCGTCCATAATTTAATTTATTGACCCGAAAAAACGTTTTTTTTAACTGCTTTGTTTTTATATTTTTATATACGTAATCATAATTAGATAGCAAATATAGTTTTTTTTTTAAATACAATAAACCGGCAAATAATTTTCTAAGTTGCCTCTAAAATCATGAAAATTATTTTTTTTTCATGGCTTATACTTCATAATATAAAATAAATAAAATATTTCTCATCCGTACTAGATACTCGTATTTACTAAACCTTTAATTTTAAAACAATATATTATTAGGTTTGGATCGGTATTTTGGCCACAAATTCAATATTAAGTTATGTATGAAACAGGAAGCGCAGCCGTTCCCCTTAAGGACGGCTATCAGAAAAGAGTTGATATCTATGATAAATGGTTTTCCAAAGAGCATTTAAAAAAATAAGATCTTAGAACATCATCTCGAGATTTGTTGTTATTTGAAGCGAATTCCTCTGTCGAAGTCTCAATTCCTCTGTCAACTGGTGTAACCGATGTATTCCAATAATTTCACTCCGTATTTTCTAGAGTGTATTTTTGATATGTGTAGTTTGTGGTGTTGTCGTATATTATGTTGGTGAATGTCGTGATTATAGTTAAGTTTTATATTTGTGTGAGTATTTGCATCATATTTAAAATAGTGTTTATTATCTCATGGCTAGGAATATTTTTTTAAATAAAAAGTATTTACAATAAAAAACACATAAATTTGTTGTAGACCACTTTTATTTTATCAAAACTCTACCGGTTTCGGAAGCACCCTTCCTTCATCAGGAGAATATTAAAACTAACTTATGATATAAAATATTGACAAGACATATAAATTTTTAACTTATCTTTAACTTATCTTTTAGTCCCATTCTGAATATTTTCCCAATAAATCGCTCTGTTCTTCCCGGAAATCCTACAATTACCCCTACCCATTTACTTACCCCCCACTCCAACACCTAAAATTTATATGTCTTGTCAATATTTTATATCATAAGTTAGTTTTAATATTCTCCTGATGAAGGAAGGGTGCTTCCGAAACCGGCAGAGTTTTGATAAAATAAAAGTGGTCTACAACAAATTTATGTGTTTTTTATTGTAAATTATGGCGAGCCACAAAGTTAATGCTTTTTACAAATACGGAAAAAGTATTTAATTTAATAGTATTTTGTACAATTCTATATCAATCAGAAGTCATCGTAAGAATTAAAGCACTTATAACAATACGTGGGTACCTACCAATAGAATTGTTGCAGTAGCGGGAGGCATAGTTGTCATCCCGAGGTATGTCAAAATACACATAAAAAAAATGAAAATTTAGATTTACTTCTTTTATCAATATTTTTTTTTAATAACTTAGAAGGAAACTATGCTGATCATTACGACATTGACTACTTTAAGAACTGCGGCATTAATTCGTCATGTGTTACTGAAAATATGAATTGTTTGATTTGAATTTCAGAATTTGAATGTTACATAAAGTTACGTACTCCATGCTTATATCACAAGAGAAATGATGTTAATAAATTAATTAAATAATATACTTAGTATTCACCACTTTATAAATATACATAGATATCTACGTGTTTCGAAAGCGATGCTTTCTTCATCGCGAATACATGAACACATTAATACATTGTATTCATATATTCCCGATGAAGAAAGTATCGCTTTAGAAACATGTAGATATCAATGTATATTTATAAAGTGGTGAATAGAAAGTATATTTTTTAATTCATTTATTAATAATGACGCCAAAAAGTGAATATCAATCGTTTGAAGAAATTAGGAATTATGTTCTTTAATATTATGTAAATATAAACAATTAACATATCAATAAATAATCATCAAATCAATTGTTTTTTTTAACTACACACATCAAACATTTCCTTCATAAATGTAAACATACTTTCTGTTCTTTTACATTGGTCGGTAAACCTTGAAAGATCTTGACCGCTCTATAAAGCAATGAATTTTGATATTTTCGTTTCTTTTGGAAGGGAAGTTTTTTTTTCATTTTTCCTTCTTGTAGAGCGATGCATTTCACAAGATTTAAAATATTACAGTTTTACGATTATTATCTTTTGAAACCTCATACATTTTCCTAATTGCCCGTATAGAATTTATTGATAAATCTTCGTAGTGTTTCTTGACTTCGCAAACCTAAAAAGTATTATTTTTGGGTGCTGACCATTAAAGGTGTATAATTCTTTTATTTTTTAAATTAAGGGACATAAATGTACTTATCCCTCATATTATATGTGGAAATACACCCATCACGATGTGACACCAAAATGAGCCATTTATGTGAATGGCGGTATAACGCGAAGAGGTGGGTATTAGAGCACGAATGTGAAATTCATATTCATCTTTTCTCATATCTCGTGCCGCGGGCTCCGCGCTGGAAGTATGAAATGCAAGATTATTGCACACTGTTATCAAGCCCTGCTTCATATATACGGGCCACATAACACTAGTGTGAACATAGAAGGATAGAAGTGTTGCAGAATGATAATAAGAAAACTTTAATTTATATTTATACTGTTTTTAGGGGGTGGCTTGACATAACAAAAGGGGTTAAGCAAGGCTGCGTAATGTTACCGTGGCTATTCAATCTATACTTGGATAATTGTAAGCAAGAATTGAAAGAGGTGGGCTTGGGCGTGAAAATGAGTAATATGCAAGTATGTTGCCTGTTGTGTGCTGATGATGCGGTGCTGATTGCTAACAGTATGGAAGATCTACAGTCCCTCGTATCTAGGATTAACGAAGTATGTATGAACAATGAGCTAATGATGAATGTAAGTAAGTCTAAAGTCATGGTGTTTGAAAGAGAGAGTACGAAAACAGCGTGCAATATAATCGTGAATGTTGAATACTTGGAACAGGTCGATAAGTTTGTGTATTTGGGAAGTATGTTTACGAGAGATAGAAAGACTGATAGGGATATTGAAAGATGGGTGAATGCAGGAAACTTCATTAACGGAGGACTGAACGTGATTGATGCAAACAAAAACTTGTCCAAAGAAGCGAAGATAGCAGTCGACAATGGAGTGCTGATACCAACCCTGATATATGGCAGTGAGGCATGGAACTGGCAGAGAAAGGATGAAAGTAGACCGAATGCTGTAGAAATGCGATCTCTGAGACAAATGTGTGGTAAAACCATATTAATCATAAAACCATATATGGTGTGAAAATGTTAGTACATAATAAGCACTAGAAAGGAACGCTTCAAGTGAATCAAATACTTGAGTCGGGCCATGTCAGAAGTCGAAAAAAATGTATGAGACGTTGTTTGAATGTGAATGAAGCAAGAAGTGTATGCCAAGACCGAGTTGTTCGGCGGTCCGTCCTCTCTGCCTCCTCTCTGCGGGGAAACGGCGTGAAGGTTAGTTAGTTAGTTAGTTAGAATGATTACCCATCATCATGCGATGGAGGCTTGTTTTGGCGTAATATCCCCGTTGAATGGGTATTAGAATATTCACATTTGAAATATATAATTTTTGTTAGTAGTAATAATAATACATAGTTATTTTCTATAGCGCATTTTTGTGAAGGTTCACCTCGAGTGCCTTTACACTAACCAACCTTACCTAATGTAATTTGAAAATAACAAAAAAATATACGCTAATATTATTTCTGATTTAAAACTCTCGGTGGAATTCCATTTGAATATGATTTTTTTTATTAAAAAACCTTTGAAACTCTTCCACTTGTTCATTTCAAACAGGGCCGGTATCACCCTATCACGGGTATCTTCAGACTGGTATAATTAAAACTAAAAATAGAGTGGTAACTTTCAGTATCGCCCTGGGGAAAAACCATCATTTAGAATTAAAACGTTCCTTGAGATCGATTTAGCCGTGTTTGGTGATCAGATCTGAATATCCAGGTAGTTTTCCACTTTCCTCTTCCCCATCTCTTTCCCCTCTTAAAACCTTCAGCCTCACAACATACCCCAATTGGGGATGCCATAGTCTCACTGGCTACAGATGGTTGGGAGCAGTTGAGACTCTCGTGTGGTACTAATATAAAAGATAAAAGTACAGGAAGCCGTTCCACCGCATGGTTTTAAAACTTGCGTCTGAATGAGATGTTGAAGATTGTCCTGATGATTATCCTCAGATAGGAGATGGCTCCAGGAAAATAAGTAAAAACGTATATTTTCTTATGTATTTTGATTTTTTGAATACACGAAATGTTTTCATTTTAGGATTTCCATTTCCGTGCTGTGAAATAATGTATTATAATAGGTACCTATGACTATTCATATATTTCCTACGCTTCCTCTGTATCAGTCATATTACTAGCTGATGTATACCCGGCCTTGCTAGGGATTGTTTTTTTTTTGGAATAAAGTTATGAAGTTGTGAAATCTTTTTTTGTCATTTGGGTGCCATAATCGATTTGACAGCGAAAGTAATGCCTTGTGACGACTATTACTATCTCTAAACAAAGAAACATTTATTTGAAAAATTGTTTCCCTTAAAACAATTATATTTTCAAAATATATCTAAATAATAAAGTTCTTAAGTAGGTACCGACTTGTGTTTTTTATTTTGAAAATATTCTATATAAGCAAACCTTCTTCTTTTCAATATGTAATCTACGGCTCATCAGAGTGGAACATCTATAGGCTAACCTCAATACAACATCACGGGTTAAAAGTTTTTCATACTAATTTTAAAACGTCATAGCATCATTTTTCATATTAGATTTCATTCAAAATACTCTCTAAACCTTCCCGGCACTAATAAGAATAAACTGTGCTATTTTCAGCGAAACCGCTCTAGTAATTTTTGAGAAAATCGAGGGCAGATAGACAAACATTCATTTTTATATATAGAGAAGAGAAGATATAAGTTCGGTTTCGTTCAACTTTTCTGACGGTGGTAAAATATGGTTTCCGATTGCAGGGTATTAGGTTATGTCTGAGATCCCGATCCTTTTAGGGAGCGAGACGTTCATAAATATGTAGCGAATTGGCTTTACGCTGTCGATATTATGATAATGTCTAGTTACCGTTATTTGAATAAATTTATCTCCCCCACTTACTTCTAATAATATGCACATTACTATTCTCTTCCGCGTCTCCCGCACTTGTAGTTAAGATGAAACTTTATTCACGGAAATTATTCAAATGTGAACTTATCGTCAAAATCTTTGGAGGAACGTACGCTGGTGAAGTAACACATTTCAAAAATAAATTGCTATTGCTTGAATTGGCTTTGTTTAGTGAATACGTTTGAATAGCCGTAACTGATACTCCTTCTCGCATTTATTAATCTCCATCACTTTCTCTTACTTTATTTTTTTCACCTTTTAGCATCCTTCTACAAAGGGCGGTACCAATGAAACTCTGTTACCGGTCAATGGAAATTGGTCATAGATATTTTCGTAAAGTTTTGATTTGTTTTATTAATATATTCGTTTTAACAATCTTGTCGTGAATATGTAAACAAAATCATTTATAATGATGACATTATATGATATTATTTTACACTAGCGAACTATGGACTAGATATACACAAGGCGTCATGGACACACTCCGAGTGCAATATAACCACGCTTTCAGGGCGCTGTTCGGCCTCCCTTGGAGATGCAGCGCCTCGCAGATGTTCCCAGAGGGAAGGCTGCATGGGTTCGCTGCTTTGATGCGCCACAGAATATCCGGGACGAGTCAGCGCTACCGGAGATCGGAAAACACTCTTGTCCAGGCCGTCGCCCAGTGGCATGGCGCGCCCCTACATCGTAGATGGAGAATTTCCCTCAGGCCACTGTAGCATAAGTGTTAAATATGTTATTTTAATTAAATTAAATTTTTATTTATGTTTTTATATTATATTTCTACAGTGTGTAATTTTTTTTATTCTTAAAATGTATTCTTTTTATATGGCAGACAAAGTATTTCACTCACCGCTTTGTTCTGCTGAAAAAAAAACATTATTTTATTAAAATTATTATTTATTCACTAAGCAAGAACTATAAACTTATATTCTGACAAACTAGAAAATCATATTTCCTAAAATTTACCGTTTTAGACAACACACACCTGTAGATTCTACGGTAGCTAAAGATAGATATCTAAAAAATAAAAATAAAAATTTTACGTAACCCCTTCTAACAAATTAAATTTAAAGGGTTAGTATTTTTATTATTAAATGAAACAATCAAACTTTCTTTTAACCAATTTTGTTTTCGCTGACCCATAAAAATATTACAAAATGATGGCAGAACATAAATAATAGGTTTCACAGTGGGGGTGGGGGTATGACTAGTAAAGAGTGGGGAAGAGATTGAGATTGAGGGAAAGTAAAAGGAAACATATTTAAAATGGGGCTCTAAGATAGGTTTATTTTATTGTTAATAATAGAGTAATAATTTTTAAGGAATTTCTAATTTTCAAAGGCTTCTAAATTGTCCAAGCATTTGAAATTTGACCATTAATATAAATAATATTGATCCCCGTATTTTTATCAAAAATTAATACTATTACTAGTGATAAATTTACACGACAAATTCATATTTTCCTGCTATTGTACAACAATATTTCAAGTTATGATTTGATTAATTAAGCGATAATCACTCACCAAACACAAGAACCTTGTTTCTTTATGGTGAGGAATAGCTATATTATATTTTTGTTACACTATATGAATCATGTCTTATTTTTATATACTCTCTGTAAAAAAAATTATCATATTAAATAAAAAAAAAAATAAAAAATAATATGATTGCTAGAAACAGTATGATCAGCGAATTCGGAAAAAATATTATTAAGACATCTTTCATGTTCTTTGCTTCTTATATCGAAATTAGAGCTTGTTTTTCTGTTAAAATTTAGTGAGTCAATTTATGGTCTTTATCTTTAGAGTTCCTCAAATAATTTCCAATATTATTTCTTGTATAAAAAGCCGGTTTGCCATAATTTTGTAATATTATTTAGCATATATTTTGCCCTGGTGGTGGAACGGTTGTTCCGAAACCGGTCGGCGTGAAAAAATAAAAGTGGTGAAAACAAAGTTTTATTGTTTCAATTAATTATAATTGATAACCACAAAGCGATAACTTCATGCAATGGTATAATATTTTTATTAATATTTTTCTTCTCAGTGAACTGTGTAGGCATATAACACACACACACACACACACATAGCCATGATAAAACAAATTAAACTCATTTGTATTAGAAATACATCGCCACCTCAAAATATTTGGATACACGATATAAAAGCCCAGAATCAAAAAACTTGGTAGCCTTTCATAAAGCTGTCGCAATTATTTATTTAACCCGTAATAAACCTACCATTACCAATAAGTACCAAGTTAAATTGATTAAAAAAAAAGCTTTAGTAAAAATTCAATACTTAATAAGCGCATAAGCCCCAGCAGTAGATATATAAAATAATATGATAGTAAAAAGAAAGCCGCTTATACCTTCGCAGAATTTGCATAGAGGATAAGAATTTCATAGAGTCGTGGAGCGTTCGTTCCTTTTTGAAATATCTTTAAACCGCTTACTCTGGCTTTCGTTCTATTTCCATCGGAGTTTATCCTCTCGTCTATCGTACTCCACAGGTCGTTCGATAAGGTCCATGGACACGCTAAGTATGGAAGGCCGGGCATATGGGATCAGACTGCTTTATGCACTTATATCCGGCTTTTGTGTCGTCATTTTATTTGGTCCAGTTTTTTTGTATTTAATTTGTTAAAATATGTCCACTCCCGTGGCATTTAATGGGAACGCATTTATTAACTATTCTTTTTTTTCTCCTCCTGAAAATAACCATTATTACCTAATCATCAAATCATCAATTTTGACGGCCACCGTGGTCGAGGGGTAAATCCCTCGACTACGAATCCGTAGGTAGCGGGTTCAAATCTAAAATTCTATTTAATTAATTGGTGCTGTTTCACAATTAATTAATTTTAAAATAATATATATTTTATTTGGGCACGTTTTAGAGTGGAATATACTCTCAGTATCGCCTTGGTGAAATACCACCATTCATAATTGAAACGTTGCTTGAAATGGCTTTTAGCCGTGTTTGGTGACCAGATCTGAAGAGCCAGGTATTTCCCCACCTTCCTATTCCCCTTCTCCTTCACCTTCCCCAATACCTTCAGCCTCACAACATTTCCCAATTGGGGATGGCATAGTCTCACTGGCTACAGACGGTTGGGAGCAGTTGGGACTCTTGTGTGGTATTCATGTAAAAAAAAATCAACATCACCTAGGTGAAATAACAACATTTAAAATCTAAACTTTGCTTGTAATGGCATCAGCCGTGTTACTAGATCAAAATATACAGGCACTTTTCAACATTCTTGACCACATTTTTTCCCTCCCATTGCTTTCATCCTCCCAACATATCTCATTTGGAAATACCGCAGTCTCGTTAAAAAAAATCAGCACGTTGGTACCTTAAATCCCATATTATTATAAACTCAAATATCAAACATTTTTCTAAAGCAGAAAAACAAATTCTTCCTTTTTTTATGGAGAAGCAAGAATACGTTTTTTTTGTTGCTCGTCATATTCCAAGTACTTTTAAATAAACCTACATTTTAAAATAAAATCAGCAATTTATTATGGATATATTTCGATTGATAAAAAGAAAAATATTATTTGTTCTGTAGGAAGAACATTTCGAAAGGCCAAATGAATTTTCAAAGATTTTGAAAATGGCCGTGAACGCCGAAACAGCTATCACAAAAATAACTCATAACGCAGGCGTAGTGCAACACAATAATACAAACAATAAGTGATAATAATGCAAACAAATAAATACCAATAGGTACATAAAATAAGAGGAAGAAAAAATAAGAAAAACATAGAAAAATATTACTCATTAAAATATGCAAAATAAGTTCATTCACTAAGAGAGAAAAGAAAAATGAAGAAGTTTATGGTGGATATTTGACGATTTCCCGTCTCCAAAGGGCCATCAAGGGAGACTCCATCCATGCAGCGGTAGCAGTAATGATGGTATTCTTGGATTGGCATACTCTGCACCATTGGCTTCCCATGCGGTGGCGAAGAAGTGCCCTAAAAGACTGAACTCTTAACTTAAATAACTTAAATAACTTATATAACTTCTTTAAATTAAAAAAAAAATTAAAAGAAGTTATAAATATTTTAAAGTTTAGTGTATAAATATTTAGAGATTAAGGTTTAACGTACAAAATGGAACATATATTAGTTATTATATTTTGTATTTTGTCCTTTTCAGGAAGGGATCCTACGCTGAGGAGGAAAGGAGTAATTTACGTTGATGTTATGTAATTAGGTGCGTCTGATATGCCGTCTTTAGTGGTGTTTTTAATGTTGTTGCAGCGACCTCTTTCAGCCAGACTTTTATTCTTGACTTTTATATTCATTAAATGTTTCTATTTGTTTTATATCTGGGGGAAGGATGTTGTGGAGTTGTGAAAATCAATTAAATATTATACCAATGTATTACATTGTTTATCGTGTGTTACGTTATAAAAATATATTTCACAATAGGATTCTTTGCAGACGATGTACAGATTTATATTGCAGAACATGAAAATGGTAAAGCAAGCTGTAAATTAAATAATAATAGTATGTGGGATGCTTGCATATTTTTTAAACAATTTTTCATAAACCTTTGAAATCTTTCAACATTTGAATATTCTTATAGAAGAAATTATAAAGTGTGAAAAGTAACCTGGTATTCTACCTTAATTTATATTATAAATTCTGATTGTTTAAGTATATATTTTTTAACACGTATGTTCATCAAATTTTGTATACTGCATTTTTGGCATGTCCCACAATTAAGTTTTATATTTTTATTTTCATGTATTATAGAATATTGAAAAGTTATAATTTTTAAGGGGCTAATTTATTAATTTTCTTTATTTAGTCAGTTAAGTATAATTGAAAATTTGTGAGTTTTTACCATGTCCCACTTCTACATTCCAGTAAAATTTCTTAACATTCCAATAAAACAAATAATAATTAAAAACATAATGCTTTTCATTAATAAATACAAAAAACAAGAAATAACAACAATCACACATCACTCATCACTAGATCTCAGAGTCAGAAAACACATACAACAAGGAACCACAAACACAACATTTGAACAGCAAAAACTTCTTATACTCGTACCATGCTACTAAGCTTTACAATAAAAGCCCTATCCTTTAAAAATCACAACAACTATAATAAATTCAAAAATGGAATAAAACACTGGAAACGTTATTTAGGGAGATTTGAAATAGAAAATATATTAACACCAAATTCAGACTAATACCGAAACTACTCAACTGCACTTCAAACACCCCACCTTAGAATTTTTTTTTTTCATCAAGCACATCAATTTGATGTAATTTAATTTAATATTTTGTAAATGAAATCCTCAGTACGGGAAATCCCAGTGAGCATATCATTATTTGTCATTTTGTTATAAAAAAAGAAGATAATAAAACATTATCACTCTGATTTCGTAATTAATGTTGAGTGTGAAAGATTAAATTTATTTTGTCTTAAATAGATTACATTATATATTTATTTAGTATAAAGCTGATAAAGGCTCTATTAAGTGATACAAGTGCCTCATTAATTTATATGCATATGGCCAGCAGATTCCTTAATCCATTAGTGAGTTAGTGAGAGCAATATTTCAGCAAAATGTTGATTAATGCAATATTTATATAATTTTTTGGCATGTTTATTTTCCATTCCATAAAAGTTAAAATATTTACGAAAGATAACCTAAAAATTATAGACGGATTGTTCTGATGAAGTTGTCAGTAACAAAATGTAAGATTGTATTCCAATTATTTCAAAGGATATTGAAAGTAAATTATTTCTACCTTTAACGCATATCAGTTTCCCCTTCATGTTTGCCTGCCAATAAAGCACTAGAAATAGCTCATAGAAAATATTTTGCTGTTAAATGTTTAAGTAAGAGAGGGTGGAATACAAAGCTTTTGTTTATATCAGAATAGAGGTATAGTTACTATCTTCAACACGTACCTTTCATACAGAGCCAATTAAAATTAAAATTAAGCAATCAGTACGTAATAAATTACTATCTTATTTTAAAAGCTAAAATAAGCTTACTTCAAAGTATTTAGCTCACGCTGAAAATGATACAACGAGCCAAAAAAAAAAACATTTTGGAGCTTATTATAGAACTTAGGGAAAAGGAATGTTGAGAAGTACTTGGCTATTTAATTCTAATCATTAATTAAAACATAATTTCTTCAAAGGATTGGTATTCACTTTGTGG
Organism: Halesus radiatus; assembly: GCA_022606495.2. Classification (NCBI taxonomy): domain Eukaryota; kingdom Metazoa; phylum Arthropoda; class Insecta; order Trichoptera; family Limnephilidae; genus Halesus; species Halesus radiatus. Next base: position 13,436 of record JAHDVE020012153.1, on the reverse strand, counting down.
CGTCATTATTAATAAATAAATTAAAAATTACTTTATAATGCTTTCCCTTTCAGGAATATACAGAATACAAAAAAATAATAATATCAAGTATGGACAAATTATAAACATAGAACACAATAATGTAAGAATAGACAAATTATAAACATTAACAAACATTGATTAAAGTAGGTAATAATTAAACAAAAATGTTAATAATTTTTTTTACAAAACATTGAATAAGATATTTATATTAGAAGTTAAAAAAAATAAATTATTTTGGTTTTTAATATTAATATAAAAATAATTTCAAGAGACAGCTGTTTAAAAAAATATATATTAATTATATTTAATTGACTATTAACACTTTTTATGATTTCTAAAATTTCAAATTTGTCTGATTATGAACCGGTTGTATTCGCATGTAATTTTTAAACCTTTATTTATATCAAATCCCTTTCCAAATCCAAGTATATATTAATAACGTGTTAATTACGAAGTAATTTTTAATTCACTTATTAATTAAAATGTTTCATAAAACTCCATTTACTTTAAATAAAATAAAAATAAATAACAACAAAAAAACACATTGATTTTAAAAAAATGTGTTAATTGAGTGAGTCTAGTATTATGCATTTTAACCATATATGTATTATTTAATATGTATCATATTTTTCAAGACAGATAATGAATACAGGAAAACAAAAGATAAATTTTAACGCTAAATGCATAATGCCTCCATAAAAATTAACCACTGGAAAAAATGGTCTTTGCTATTCTCTTTTCAATTCACGTATTTATGGATGATTGCATAACCGATCTGGAGCTTAATGTTTCAATGGACCATATAGATCAGGCGACTATTTGAGCAGGCTTAACCCCACATTGGTCCATTGCCTCTGAAGTAACTCACTGAAAATAAAGTTTAACGAATCCGATTTTTCTCTCCAACGTTTGTTTTCTACGCTCTATTCCGATAATAAATGGTACTGCGCTATTTGAACTTTGGCGAAAGTTTAAATCCTCGATGGTAAACGAAAAATTGGAACGCCTTTGAAAGGGACTGAGCAAGAACCTTCATTTAAAATGTTATAAACTTTTTGTGCGATTCGTATGAAACAATGACTCTGAAAACGACGATTTCTTTAGGTGTTTTAGTTCATACGAGTATTAAATCGAGCAAGCTTTCAATATAATTCAGAGTGTACGCCGCTTTTAAACAATCCTCGTACGAATAAAAGACTTTTTTGGTACCGGCGAATTCATAGATTCAAAATATAAATAATTAAGGGTATTAGAAACGAAACTAAATGACTTTTTTATTATACGTTCTTAATTGCATTCTAACATTTATATTCACTTCTGAAAAATAATGATTTCATTTTAAAATATCCCATATGGATTGTTTGTGGCAGTTGATTTTCCAATAAGAACCTCTATTACTTTTGTTATGAGTATTCACCTCCAACTTAAATACCGGTACGTATTTTTAAAAACTTGGTTTTCACAATTAAAATAATTTTAAAAGCCCGCCAAAACGCTTTCGGAGGGCACGCGTAATGTCACACGTATATAATTTTGTTGTTTATCAGTAAAGCCGCTCCCACACAGGTCGGCATGAAATCAACAACTGCACAAATAAGTAATCAACAAGAATTAAAAAAAAAAAAACATTAATTCTTTTTATATAATTTGTATGCAACAGTAGTGACATACGCAGACCCGACCAGTCCGGACAGCGCGAAATCGCCCAGCATTGCTACAATTATTAATGCACGCGGACCACCCGTGAAATTCTGTCAGAACAAATCAGAAAGCTTTTAAGTCGCGTACGATTTTAATCGTTTTTTATATAAGAATTTATTAATGTCTATAAAAATTCTTACTTCTTTCATCAATAGTATATATATTTTTAATATTGAAAAACAATTATAGATCTTGAAGTCACCCAAATTAAGTTTAAATTTCAAAAAACTAAAAAAGAGGTAATATAAATCAACAACAAAAAAATCGACAAACATAAATTTCATACAAATCCAAAAGCAGAATACGCGTGAACAAGACCCATGACGTCAGATGTTCCAGATGCAATGATACCTATGCTTAAATGATTTTTTACGATTTATGCAATAAAACTTAAATATTCAAAATCAGCGTTTGTCGATCTATATGAATATTTTTTAATCCATAATATTTTTCAATAGAGTTCCTTATTGGAAACATATTCTGAGAAGAAGACAGAAAAAAGTTTATTTAGAACAAATATAATACATCAACGCAAAAAGTTATACCTGCTTTAAGTCACCACCTGGTTCCGCTTGAGTTTCAACCCCCTTTTTATTATTTATCAACTTAAGTACATCGATTACAAGTTGAGGTCAAAATTACTAATTAACAGTTATGTAGAAAGTTCAAAGTTTTTTCGTTCCAGATGAATATTTCGTGGCGATCTGAAAATATTAATATTGAACTAGAAATTCCAGACGGAAAAGCTGCCATAATTTCGTAATGCCAAAAATGGTTATTCAAGAGTTATTGCTCGGCAAAATCGAATAAAATTTCGGCTTTATAATTGAAAACCAACAGATTGTTGATATTTGATAATATACAGTAGGTAGGCACTATTTATAAATATGTATCCGAAAGGTCTATGATCTTATGTCTCATAATAGCGAAACTGAGTTAAATACGCCATTTTGTTCGAATTTCATTATTTCATTATGCATCACTTCTGGAATAAAGAATTATTTTTATTGTCTATCTGGAGGTGAACAGCACTCTTCCCTTAGCGGCTTAGTCATTGAAATCGCTTTTCAAAAGTGGGTCCTATGTCATAATTCATTAAGAGGTAAACCAATTCTGAGAACTGTTTCATGGCTTTCTGTAAAATAGATAAAATGGACACAAGACCATTAGGCTCTCGGGTACAGAAATTAAGTTTTATAAAAATATTTGAAACGTTGTGGAAATCAATTAACTAGTTAAGTGTAATTCACTAGTTGATAGGTTACTGCAATTAAATAATACTGCTTCAAAACCTTTACAATCAATGCTGTATTATAACATAAACTAGATAAAATAGAGCAGTGACAAAACAGAACATGAAACGGAATTGATTTTGCTAGATTAAGTAAGGTTTATTTGTGTTATTTTCCATCACTTTTCTTTATTGCTCTGCTTTGTCACTGTTCTGTTCTGTCACGACACCATAATCGTCAGATTAAAATTAAAGTCATTATGTGTCATAGAGCTAGTATGGCACTTAATGAGTTTTACCTCTAAGTGGACGATATATTACGTAAGTGTAAAATTATTACGTGTTTTTAACAAAAATCAGTACTTTTATTTTCCTCAATGAACTACTGTTCTCAATCAACTTCAACAGTGTAGGTAACACAAGCTGTTCAGTGCATCGATCGGTGATAAATCAACGTCATATATTTGGTAAGCAGCTAGCTGCAGGTAGTGCATTTGCAGCACTCGGTGCTTTCTGGTCGGCCATCAATATCCACCGGACTTACTAGACTGCGAAGTGTATTTCTATTCCGTCTCCTCGCAGTATATGGAACCGTTTTATATTTAATGCAGGACTTGGATGGGAACACGTTTTAAATACAGTGTTTGATGGTTGTATATGTATATTTAACCACCTAATGCATGCAATTCTCAGCATGGAAAAACACATAACTATGAACACAAACTCATACTTTTACAATAAGTCTTTTTTTTAAACAAGAATGAAAATGTTATACGTTTTTTAAAGTCAATATTTTATTTATCCAATCGCTTAAGATTAAGTTAAACACCTTTGACTACTTTGTTTGCGGGCATAGATTGTACATATTTTGTTAATGCTTTGTTTATTATTTAAATTATTAATACATTAATTAACGTCGTTGATACTTGGTTTGTATTTTATTTTTAATTAGTTCATTCTTTGTTTACACTTTTTTCATAGACACTTTTTTTACCATATTCATACCTTGTTATCAGTGGCGTGCAGTTAATAAAGACTGAAAGCTGTGCGTATCCTAAGAAAAACAACTAGCCATAAAAAGAAATTTTAAAATGCGACAAATATCTAACAAATAGATAATTGTACGTTCATTTATTCAGTTGGCCACAAGTAAAATATTCCTTTTCAAAGATGCAATGCTCTATTCATACCAGAACGTGAAAAATACGCATAACCTACATTTGATTATAGAGCAATGCACGCCATTGCTTGTTATGCGTTTTGTATATTGTTTAAAAGTTGATCATAATTTTTCTTAATCTTTGTTTGTATAGATATTGATCCATCTAAAATAATACAAATGGTAAAGACAAATAAATCCCTAACAAACAGTTTGCACTTCCTTTAACCCTCAGTCACCCAAAGATAAAGCATAAAAAAGCAATCTGGTTGATATAGGGACGCAGGGATAAATGTATAAGTACAAAGATTTGTACATTAATCTGCCCGAGAGGAAAATATACGGACCGTTTTCAATTTTGGAAGAGGATACATTCGGAAATGAAAATGTACTACTGCTGCGAGTGTTTTAGATGTTTAAGTAATTCAGTGTCTCGTCCATCTTGCGTATTAAAGATTCAAGCAGTGAACATAACGCCTTTGGTAACTTCCTTAACAATATCCGGCTGAGGCTTTCGCGCGGAAAGCCTCCTTCGGTGTTTATTTCAGTTTAAATTTTCAGAGGGCGTTTAGTCTTGCGTAGAACAAGAAAATGTCCTTCCGGTCCCGCCGCGGGGTTGGGGGAGTGCCAGCAAAATTGAAATTATTTGGACTATGCTGAGATTTATGCAATTTTGCCATTAAAACTGCATATTAATTAAATCGTACTTTGCTACGTTTTAATTATTTTATTATAAAACGCACATTTCCGTAGACACCACATCATTTTAGTTTTAACTCAAGTTTGCCTTAGCAAATGTGGTAGATGCTCGCAGTATCGCCTTGGTGAGAGAGTATTATTTACGATCGTAAAGTTGCTTGAAATGGCTAAAGTCGTGTTCAGCGGAGGTTCGTGGCCTATCTCATTGGGAGTTCAATCAGAAATTAAACAACTGAGAACATAATTCCTTCTTTATAAAAAAATACTTGTTGTTCTTTTCCATATTAATATGCTTTTCCCAAGATCTAAAGGAATTTCATCATATCACTGCACAAGTAATTAGCGTCTAGCCACAGGAAATATTTGGGCGATTCATTGAAACGTCTGTGACTAACGAATAATATAATGTTGTAGGTTACAAAAAAACTGTTTTACATACGAACATCACAATTTACGTAACAAAATTTACTGTTTTCTTTTAATATAAAATGGATCATTTTGAGTAGTTAACTTATTTAAATAAGTACTTGAAACACGATGACCCGAAAAAAAATTGTTGTCAATAAATCTTCATATAGCTGTGCACAGTGTCACCTTGTAGGTTATCTGCAAAGTGCCACGAGGATGACAATGTATGAACTATTTCTGAATTCGTAGAATGCAAATATGAAATTCATTTCGGGCTCGCTCCCATGCAGTATTACCTATACAGACAGGTTTTTTTTAAGCACCGATTTTGAATGGCGCGCAGAGTGTGATGAAATTATGATACATATTCGTTTTATTTTCTTTTATTTTGTTTTGGTAGTTCTCTGCATAAACGTATCTCTTATATATGTAAAAAATAATGTAAGTTTGTTTGTTTGTTTGTCCTCGATTTTATCGAAAATTACTTGACCGGTTTCGCTGAAAATAACAGAGTTTGTTTTTATTAGTGCCGGGAAGGTTTAATAAAATATTGAACCCGCCATGGTTTATTTAGGTATGCCCATAGATGTAACACTCTGGTTAGCCACAGACTGCATATTCAAAAGAAGAAGGTTTTTTTGGGTAGAATATTTACAAAATGTAAAACACGAGTGGGTACCTACTTATCAACTTTATAATTTAGAAATATTTTGTAAAAATAAACGTTCGAAATGAAATAAAATATTCAAATGAATGTTTATTTATTTGTAGATAGTTACTTTCGCTGTCAAATTACCCTAATGACACGTGAAAAATCCCGAGCATGGCCGGATACAAATGTGCTAGTGTTAGATAAAACCCACCGCAGGTCATGTTTAGTACCTAGATCTGAATATCTGGGTGTTTTTTCACAAAAATATTGTTACATAAATTATCAAATTATGATTATTATTTCCTCCCAACCTTCCTCTTCCCACCGTCATTTCTCTTTTACGACATTTCTCTAATCGGGTTGTCCATAGTCCCACTGGCTCGATACAGTTGGAGCTCTTTTATGGTTTAAAATTATTAAAAAAATCGTTTATACCACTGACATAATTTTTAAATGGTGGCACACTAAGAGTCTGTTTTATTATTGAAGAAATTTCACTGCAATTTATTTTCCGAGTAATTTTCATTGTTCCAGAGTAAAAGATAAAGGTGCACAAGTATTAAAAGTTTTGTTAACTTTACCTTTTATTAGGCTTCAGGGAGAGCATTAAATATTTATCTCTTATTTCTTAGAACGAATTCTTGAAAACCTCATTTCAAAATGATTTTTCTTTCACAATCTATAAACCAAATGTTAAAAAAAATATATTACACATAAAAACGCACGAGAATGATAGTAATTTAAGGGCCAGCAAGCAAAAATGGCCATATACATTAATTTGCACATTGCTAACTCAAGCAAAACCACAAATTGGTCAATTTTATATGGGTAGTCAGGAAAAAGCGTGAGGTTTCAAAACTAAAAATTCTCAACTCTAGACATTTAAATTTTATGAAATGCATCCCAAAATGTCTAAAAATGGGTGAAGTTTGAAAATCAGTGAAACGATTGTCGTTATAAATTTGAACATTTTACCCAAAATTAAAGTATCTGGAAAAACTTTTTTTTAGTATCGACCCTATTTAAAAAATCTAATTCTAACAATAAAAATATTTGTATAAGAAATAACAAAGTTTTTTTTTTAATTTTACGCTTTATAATGATTTTTTTTTTGTTTAAATGCATCTTAATATCTAATTAGTATGAAAGTAGAGGTATGAACGTATCATTAATAATCATATAAAAAAAATTGGAAAATATTTTGTTTTGTTATTTAAGAACGATTGGCAAAAATGACGGTAAATTAAAGGGTTTTTGTAGCTCTATAGCTCTCTATACTCTTTATAGCGTTCCTTTCGGATAGTGGAAAGGTTCCGAGTTCGAATCTTAGTGGCAATCAAATCTTCTTTTTTTAATATTTTTTTTTCTATTTCATACTATTTCAGTAATTAACAAAGATATTTCCATATTTAATTTTTATTTTAGCATAGCGGTACGAGAATTATTGCCAAAAATACCCAAAATGCTAAAAATACCTGAACCTTGTGTTAGCATAACAAAGTCCTGAACGTTTTGTTTGTCCTTAGTAAATAAGCCGGAATTACACTCGAGGGTCTATTTGTTTTTGACAGACAGACGGCTCTGACAGGATATCCAGGAAGAAAGGTGTATGTACGAGTATTGATGTTTATTTGTGAGGCCATACACAAAGGTCCGATACCACGGAAATGGAATACCTATTAAGGTCTATCTTGGTATGCTGGAGAGAAATGCTACTCTATATCTGGGAACTTCAAGACAGGGCATTATTTTGTTTCGCTGTGATATCAAGTGTCCACAATTGTATTGGTTTTAAAATTAATAAAAAAATATTCCTCTTATCTGGTATTTTGCTTCTCAATCGTACATTTCACAGGATTTCCAGTGCGCAATGCCAGAGGTACAATGCCGATTAATAAAAAATATATGACTTCAATGCCATTATTTGAAGGTTTACTTAACCCTAGATTGGAAGCAAGGGCAAAATTTATTTCAAACAAATTTTTCACTGAAGTGCTGACCGATCGCGGTAGCTTTCTTCAAGAAATGCTTTGCTTAAGTTCTTTCCTAGTAGCAGGCTGCGCCGTTTTATCGTAGGTAAGTTTAATTTTTTTTTTTTGCTGAGGAAATTTATGGTTGGAAGTATATTTGAAGTTTACTGATCGCTTCTCAGACACAATAAACGAGTGAATTATGCATATTTTTGATCATTAAAGCAATAAAACATATTTTTCATCCAAATTGGAAGTGAGATGTCTTTTTCACATGAAAACTGGACGAAAAAAATGAAGAGCGTGTTAAGGAAAAACTCTTTCTTTCTAGGGTGAAATGTTATACTACAATAGAGTTACTAAATCTGCTCCTTAAAAAACATAAACTAAATCTATTAACACCGAATCTATAAAAAATCATCAAATTACACAATATTTTATTTTTTATTCTTTACATATTAATTTATGTTATACCTTTCTTATAAATTATGAAAACATAATTTGATTATTTATTTATTGGTTGTGTATTGTGGTAAATTTATAGGACTTGTCTTATCTTTATTGATAAATTAAAACATTTCTTTTATACTGATTACGTTCAATGTTGTTTATTAATAAAAGACCACCATCATCTCGCCCTCAAAAGGCTTAAACGGAGTTTAATGAAGTACACTCATCAGTAATTCAAACTAGTTTATAATACCCGACCGCACACCCCTTTACCCCGCAATAGTTCGATGATACAGTACACCACTACGCAAGAATGACTTTCCAGTATTTAGGCGTAGGAAAAACATTTGTTTATTTCAAAATTTGAATATGTATCTAATATATTTTCTACGAGTTGCTGTGACTTTGAAGAAGCATAAGTAGAAATAACCTTTAGGCTGGATGAATACTTTAGATCGGAACGGAACGGTTAAGAGGAGAGGAGAATTTTCCCGGTAAGTATTTCTTCATTTCCTAATAAAGGTCACTCGTACTGAACTTTTGAGAAAGCACTTTTCTATTTTCTCTGAATATTCCCAGACGCGATGGACGGGTGAACATATAATATAGGGTGATTCAAAATAGTTGTTTTTTAATGAATGTTAAATTCTATATTAGTTCGTTTTACAATATCACCTAGTATTTATACTGGATGTTCCTCTGGAAATTTATTGATTACTGCATCGACAAAAATATTGTACATATATCTCGACCTATTGTAATAATAATAATAATAATAATTGGATGATTTGTATAGCGCCGTTTTTGTGAATGTAATGTAGTTAGTAATTAAATTTATGATGTATGGAAATATAATAAATCCTTTCCACTTAATATTATTAAATTAAATGACAGAATTTGTTTTTGTTTGTTTTATGCCAAGTAATTTTATTTAAATATTTACACTATCGACCGGTTTCGGTTGAACTCAACCTTCAGGAGGAACGTACAGATATAAATAAGTTCAACCGAAACCGGTCTACAATGCATAAATATAAATAAAATAAAGTGGCTCGAGAAGAAATACTCCAGTCGGGCCAAGTCAGAAGTCGGAACAACAGAAGAGAATGTATGAGGCGTTGTATGAATGTGAATGAAGCAAGAAGTGTATGCCAAGATCGAGTTGTTTGGCGGTCCGTCCTCTCTGCCTACCCCTGCGGAGAAACGGCGTGATGGTTAGTTAGTTAGTTAGTTAAATAAAGTGGCTTAAAACTAAACAATTTATCTTTTCTAATTTCTTCAAACTATTGGTATTTACTTTGTGGCGTCATTAATAATTAATTAATTAAAAAAAAATTCTTTGTTTACACAACTTTATAAATATATATAAACGTCTAAATATTTCGACAAGAACGCTGTCATCATCAGGAATATATTCATATATTATATAATATATGTTCATATAATGTATTAATATATTCCTGATGATGACAGCATTGCTGTCGAAACATGTAGTTTTCGTATATTTATAAAGTGGTGTAAACAAAGTATGTTTTATAATTATTATTTTTTCTCATTTAAATTATAATGTCAGGCCATAAAGTGATTGCTTTCTTCGGCAAATTGATATTATTAACTCTGTTTTTTATTAATAATTTTTTTTCCTTCCTCTTCTCATTACAATATTGATTTACCTATATATATTCATATTTTTGTGCGTTGTGTTATTAACTTCTATATTTCTATCGTTTATCGTTTTAAACGCTAATAAGGACTTTTTCATGCATATTGCTCATATACTTTAAGTTATGCTATGTAAAGTCAATGATAAAATAATAGTAAATCAAAATAAGTGTATGAGGTTTCGTCAGAACTAAAAGGTTCCAAATATTAAAATGATACGATCAGTGGCGGATCGTGAAATTTGATTGAACTGAAGTGCTAAAGATTGAAAAATACAACGTTATTGATGTTGTTCGAGTCGAAAACGATTTTTATCTTTTTTCTTTGAAGATTTTTCAATTAGGTGGGGCACTGCCTAACCTATCATCTAAATCTGCATATGTAAAATTGGAATTTAGAAAAAAAAAATATTTTCAGCTAAAACAATATCAATAAAGTCGTATTTTTCAATCTTATCACCCTGGCTGACACAAAAGTCACGAGCCGCCACTGGATACGACAATATTGAAGGTTTCTGTAATGGATACCATGTAATTACAATTATAAAAACAACAAAAACCTCTTGATTATAATGTCAGAGATTATCTCTAGAAGGTTTGCAAAAATCCATTATCACGTAAGTATGCGAATCTTGGCGAATCGATATGGGCTTGGTATCGAACCCCTGCTATTCTTCATGGAAAGGTCGCAGATGAGGTGTCTTGGACATATTGTATGAATTCAGAATGTCAGAATGACGGCATTTACAGAGAGGACACGTCCAGTTGGCCACCCGTGACAAAGTTGGGGAAAGTAATTCTATAGGCTAGATCTGCAACGGACAAGGGTACAGGAAAGGGACGACTGAAGGTGCTATATCGAACGTGGGTATGATAAATAAACCTGAACCTTTCAAAAACGTAAACAAAAATAACAACACGTCAGTTGAATGACCCCCGAGAAAAACAAACCTGTCATAACAAAAAACCCATAAATCACTACTCCTGCCACCTGCTAAACTTTATCAAAACAACAAATATGTGAGTTGAACGACCCCCGAGAAAAACAAGTCAATAACAACAGGTGCGAGTAAAATCTTGCGAAAAATACCTCCGCTCGCCCTATAAAAGACCATACACGTAGCACGCGCGGCCATTCCCGCTCACAACTCCAACCAAGCAAAATCTCCACTGTAAAGCTGCTCCACCGTGAAAATCGGCAACTTTAATTTATCTGCAATCTACCCGAACTGCTCTTTTCACCAAGTGAGATATCTTCAGCCAGCCTACCTACGAGCTTGCAGCAACCGGTCCGACCCTAAAGCCGTCTCCGGATATGCCGCCACCTGAGCCTGAAAGACACCCAGCGTACCTGCGAGCTTGCAGCAACCGGTCCGACCCTAAAACCGTCTCCGGATATGCCGCCACCTGAGCCTGAAAGACACCCAGCGTACCTGCGAGCTTGCAGCAACCGGTCCGACCCTAAAGTCGTCTCCGGATATGCCGCCACCTGAGCCTGAAAGACACCTAGCGTACCCACGAGCTTGCAGCAACCGGTCCGACCCTAAAGCCGTCCCCGGATATGACGAAATCTGAGCCCGACAGCCACCCAGCCTACCCATGAGCTTGCCGCAACCGGTCCGACCGTAATGCCGTCCCCGGATATGCCGCAACCTGAGCCCGAAAGCCACCCAGCCTACTCACGAGCTTGCAGCAACCGGTCCGACCTTAATGCCGTCCCCGGATATGCCGCCACTTGAGCCTGAAAGACACCTAGCGTACCTACGAGCTGGTCGCAACCGGTCCGACCCTATTGCCGTCCTCGGATATGCCGCAACCTGAGCCCGACAGCCACTCAGCCTACCTACGAGCTTGCCGCAACCGGTCCGACCCTAATGCCGTCCCCGGATATACCGCAACCTGAGCCCGACAGTCACCCAGCCTATCTACGAGCTTACCTCAACCGGTCCGACCCTAAAGCCGTCCCCGGATATGACGCAATCTGAGCCCGACAGCCACCCAGCCTACCCATGAGCTTGCCACAACCGATCCGATTCTAATGCCGTCCCGGATATGCAGTAAATCTCGCTCATATGATAGCTGACACCACCTCAAGCTATCGACCATACTGGCCAGTGCTACAAATCAAGTACATTCCGGGCGACGACATCCACATCTAGAAACTACCAAACATCTTTCTCAGGAGGACTAGCGAATCACAATAGCGATGCATCCCTGTGTGCCGGTGCCTAAATATTTACAGTCCCTTGTGCGGGCCTACACATCTCGTACAGGTGCCTTTTCGAAGAGATGGCTTCACAACCTAAATCCAAAATGGGAACAAGGTAAAAAATTAAGCATGATAAGTATACGACCTTTAATACCATTTATTGAACTTAGTGAATAATGAAAAATATCCTTCCTAAGCTAAGCCTAAGCCTCCTAAGACACTTTTTACAAAATACATTAAATAAAACTTAAATTTATTAATGTAGCTAAATATTTATTTGGAAATGCTTTTTAACGATTATAATCACCCTGTAGCTTCGGACCGAAGAAAGTTCTCTCATTAGGTGCCACTTGTTTGGCGGGCGGCGATTGTAAAAGTTTCTAGAGGCCTCAAAACTACCCCTAACTGTAGAACCTTTAACGGGATTTATTATTACGCGGGGTAGACCGAGTATGTATACAGTACCTCCGCACGAGGTAGTTACTTGCTGTTTATTCAATCCAACATACACAAAACCACCCGACTTGTGTGGCAAACATTCTGAGAGCTGATTGATAAGAATTATCGCTGCGGTAAGCGTTTCTATTAGCACAAGTTCTTAATTTATTAGACCCTAATGACGCCGCTAATTATAAGTGGGACTTTGCACTAACAAGGCGAAATGTGGATTTATTTACACGGTCGGTCATAGTTCGTACCGTGATAATACGGCACGTGCCAAGTTTAGTGGTCAAAAGGTTATTAATAATTAATATTTTGTAACGAGTTAATAAATAGCATTCTGTTAAATGTTAGGGTCCTTCAACACGCTAATTGACAAAAATTTCTTATGCGTAGTAAATACTCACAACCTCAGGTAACGGGTTTAAAACTTGGCGAAACCCATAGTAAAATAAATTTATATCATTGAACGTAATATTAAGAAATGTAAATGAAACATGAACATGACGCGGAAAATAAAAAGGTAAGGTTCGTATTTGCGAATCGAACCCAGGACCTCTGTATTATCAAGAAAACACTCCACCACTGAGCTAATAAGACCTAATTATTTTCCGTCATTTTTATCAATACCACTTTTCAATTTTAAGATTTATCAATATCACCTTAATTAAACGCACTGTTGATAAGTCAAAATTAATTGACTTAACAGGTCTTCTTCATATTGCATTTTATAAAGTATAATAAAAAACATTTAATAAAATATTTTTCAAAAAACTCGTTTTAACCGCGTGACGTGTTTCTATTTGAATTTTCAGTCACATTGACGCCGGACTA
>JAHDVE020012152.1:0-46173 GCA_022606495.2 Halesus radiatus | reverse complement strand
CTGTAACATGTTTACATGCCGGTCTGAATTCACTTTACTTAACCTCATGTTTGCGCGCAGAACGGGGTGGTGATCGCAACATTGAAACTCTCACTGCCTCAATGTTCTTAGGTGATCTAATGGGACGAGGGACTCCAGTTCTTCGTCTTGTCGCACTTGCAGTTTGTCTGTACGTAGTGACCCACATAAAAATTGATTTCCGGTCCGAGACAAGGGCCAACGGGGCTAAATTAAATCGATTCCTAAAGGCGCGCTGGGTTGCGACCACGGCACTTCCGTTCGAAAAGTAGGCCTCAACGGCAAACGCGCGCTCCTCAGTGTCCCAACGTATGATACCGACTAAAAAAAACGTGTCGAGACAAAACTTTATAGTTTCGCCTCTCTAACTAGACCACTAGCACTCCGCTACGACATCAACCGACTGAATGGCGCGCATTTAAAAAAAGGAAGTTATGCTACACCCGTATAACACTCCATCACATATTAAAACCTACCTTACACTTCACATTGTAAAACGCCATACAAAGCACCTTTATTATACGTTTAAAAACATATTATGTAAAACGGTACTGTATAATATATAAATATAAATAAATAAATAAAATAACGTAATGGTACATAAGTTATAATTACTTATTCTATAAACTTAATCGTACAAATAACTTAAATAAAACAAAAAATAAAAATAAGTATAATAATATTGAAATAACGATACTAAGAAAAACCGTCTTAGTTTTTGCCAGCGGCAAACTATTTCAAGTAGGTGCGGACAATATAGTTAAAATATTCAACACATCACACATAATTTTCACGTTTTATGAAAAATTCTGTTGGAAAATAAACTTCACAATCATAATAACTTTTTAAAATAGCAGCCGTCTTGAAATAAAATTATAGAATACTGTTCTATTTTATAAATCGCTGTTTAGTTTAATTTAATCAACTCAAAGTGGTGTAGACAGTATAGTAACTGTTCACTGATAATAACTGGTCACTCCTATCACAAAAGAACTGTATTTTTTTACAATAAGAAATTAAAAGAAAGAAAATTAAAAGAATACAAATTTTAAATACAAAACAACATCGAAATTTTTTTTTTCATACTTATCAAAAAACGGAACGCTCACGTGATGTCAGATGTTCCAAATGCAATGGTACCAACATAACACGGTGTTTTGATGAGCTGATTTTTTATTCACTTTTAAATAACGATTTATTAATTCTACGTATAATAAAAGTTATATATTCAGAATCGTCGTTTGCTAATCTATAGGAATATATATATATTCTTTTTTAAAGTCATTAAAGATATCATATTTTTCACTGGAGTTCCGTATTAAATGTTCGATGTTCAAATTTTATTAGTGTGTATACAGATGTACCAGATTTTAACCAGCCATTCCTGAGCATATTTGGAGTATGTACTCGTTAAAAATGTAGATGGTATTTTGATCTCCGGTAACATTTTATTTCAAAGAAAGGCACAACATCTTTATTTCATTCACATGTCGCCACTGGCAAGAACCTAATGCCGACATCCTTGTACCACGTGATATCCACCGTCCCTTACTTTCCAATGCTTTGGGAACGAGACGGTGCATATTTCCATATGGTACCTATAAAACGATTTGCCTATTAAGCAGTGGCGGTTCGTGGCCTATCCCATTGGGAGTTTAATATGGGATTAAAGTTGACAAAAGAATACTTCTATTTTTTTTAAATGTGCCCTGTTGCTCTTTTCCATATTACATATATTTTTCCCAAGATCTAAAGGAATTTCATTATATCACTGCATCAGAGATTAGCGGCCCAGCAACAAGAAATATTTCGGCGATTTATTATACGGCATTACTAATGACGGAGTAATATAATGTCGTAGGTTAAAAAGAAACTTTGTTGTCGTTTTTATATATATATTAAAAAGAACGATCTTCAGTATTTATTAGCTTATTTTAATAACGACTTATAACACGATAAACACTGAAAAAATCTTTTGATTCTTGCAAAATACTATTCCGTACAAATTTGTTGCTAACAAATCTTCATATAGCTGCGCACACGGTCACCTTGTAGATTCCGAAAGATTGCACGCTCGGCACGGTTTCCCGCCGAAACGCCACGAGGATGGCAATGTATGAACTATTTCCTAAGGCAGAAATCCCCATACACGCTGAATTCACAACGCACATACGGAATTCATTTCGGACTCGCTATCAAGCAGTAGATATTACCTATACAAACGGGTGGATTTTTTAGCACCAAATTTGAGTAGCGCGCTGTTTAAAATGTGATAAATTTATGATACCTGTTTCAAGTAGGAAAATTGCGAATTTTATACTGAAACGTTGGATCTGCGTGAATTCGAGCGATTCTACGGCAAAGGGAGAACGCTAATCAGGTTAGTGAGTATTTTCATATTTATTTGGGCATTTTTATCACAATTTATAATAATAATAATAGTTTGAGATAGAATTTATTTTATTTAATCATAATTTTTCGTAGGGTTCATAGCCCGTTATTTGATGGAGCTATTTACACGTCTCACCAACTACTCAATACAGTCATATACAAAATGAACAAAATGTTAACTGTCGATTTCCCAAAAATGAACGAATAAATAAATAAAATTGTAGTATTTTTTTGGAATTGCAAATAATATGAACAATTCCTGCGCTCCATTGCGTGTTTCTTGACTTATTAGGATTATTGAAATATTGAAATTTTTCACACACGTGCTAACAACTTCAAAATACAAAAGTCTCCTATTGAGATCACTTTTTGTAAGACTAGTTAAAAGAATAATATTTTCATTTGTCGGAGTTGCTTACTACTCATTTAATGTACCCTTTCAATGAAAATATAGGAATATTTAAATACTTCACTGGAAAGAATAATAATAATAAAAATTACCAAATGATTTTTTATTGTTATTTTTTATTCAGCGAAAAACGCCCATTTTGTGGAACATCTCACAAGAGCCCCCAAGGGCTTATCGTGGAAACAATATAGTCACAACGTTAGGTGAAGTTGTGAGGTGGATTAAGGAAGAGGAGGTGAGAAAAAATTTCTTAATGCAGTCCTTGAAGGGACCAGATCAAAGATGGATGCTAATAACTCGTTCGAAAACAAAACGTAAAATCAATCGAAAAACATAATTCTTTCATTTTATTAAGGGAAATAGTTCCAGCCAACTACAGTAATAGTATTACCCTAAAATCCTTAAACGACGAAAATCAATACGTGTGTAGAAAATAATCAGGTCTTTTAAATGCATAATAAAATAGTAAAGCGAAAAATCTCAATGTTATATATAGCAACAAAAGCTGTGAAACGAATAATAATAATAGTTAATTTCTATAAGACAGTTTTGTGAAGGTCCACCTCAAGTGCGCTTTACACTAACTAACCTATTACGGCTTCCATGGTCGAGGGGTAAGGCTCTCGACTACGAATCCGAAAGTCGCGGGTTCAAATCCCGGCGTGCGCAAGTAAATTTTAATTAATTAATTTGTGTTGTTTTACAATTAATTAACTTAAAAATAATATATAGTATATTTGCGCACGTTCCAGGGTGGAAGATACTCTCAGTATCGTCCTGGTGAAAGACCACCATTCAGAATTGAAACGTTGCTTGAGATGGCTTTTAGTCGTGTTTGGTGACCAGATCTGAATAGCCAGGTATTTCCTCACCTCCCTCTTCCCCTTCTCCTTTCCCTCCCCAATACCTTCAGCCTCACAACATTCCCCAATTGGGAATCCCATAGTCTCACTGGCTCCAGATGGTTGGGAGCAGTTGGGACTCTTGTGCCGTATTCATAAAAAAAAATTTAAAAAATAAACCTAACCCAATATGATTAAAAAATAACAGATGTACTATATGTACGCAATTTGACTGACTTACATGAACATTTTAGAATGTTATGTAACAAATTAATAAGAATTTCTTTGTTTACACCACTATTTTAATAGGTATATAAATATCATCATGTTTCAGAAGCGAAGCTTTCCACATCAGGACACGGTATACTCAAAAATAATAATGACAAGTCTAGATAAATGATAAACTTAGAAAATAATAATTTAAGAATACACGTATTACAAACATAAACAAAAATTAACAGAAAATGATGAAGTATGTAAATATTTAATTAAAAATGTAAAACATCCTGAAAAAATAAAAAAATTATTTTGAAATATAATTATTAAATAATGAATTTGTATTAGAATTTTAAAACAATATATGTATGCGTGTTTTTTTTTTACATAATGAAATCAACATAATAACAAATTCTTATTAATTTATTAATAACGACGCCACAAAATTACTATAAATCTATTGAAGAAATTATTATATCACAATTTAAAATTAACTAGGGATATAAATAATCAAATGTAAAGTACAAATAACAAAAGAGCAAGAAAATATATAGTAAATAACCAAACCTATTATAATTAGAAAATAACAGATATATTATATGTAAAGTACAAATAACAAGAGTAAGAAAATATACATTAAATAACCACACCTACTGTAATTAGAAAATAAACAATACATTATATGAGTGCAAATATAAACGACGATTGAAATAATTATGAGCAACAGACTCAGTTACATGAACATTTTAGATATTATATAACGATTTAGTATAAGTTAAGGGTGTAAATAATCGTATATAAAGTAGGTACGAATGATTCCACACGACTAGTTTGCCCGATACTAAAAAAGCCAAAGTCAAGGTCACCAACTTTAGGAAAGGACGACCGAATGGTCGAACCTTTTGACGCCATGCCTTTATTAGTATCGGGCAAACCAGTGGTGTGGAAGGCCTATGAGAAAAGAGCAAGAAGATATTTTCTAACATTATACTACATATATATTGATACTAAGGACATTGAATAACAAGGAAACACTTAACGAAGGGACCTAAAATAATGAAATGTGCACAGTTTTTCTTGTCCTTTAATTCTGAGTCAGCTGGTTTTCAGCTGGTAACTTATTTCAATCATTTGGTATGGTGCTTTGAAGTAGCAATTAAACTGTCAACAACTGAAAAGACGCCATATTGTACATAATTTTTATATTAAATAAATTGATTTTTAAAAATTGTTTACTATATAACACAAGGCATTATCAATTAATCGTTAGTCACAATAATTTCTTAAACAATAATGCTTTTAATGTCAATGTTTGTTTTTTTTCTGTTTAAATTGTTGATGACCTTAACAGACCTTTTTCCATTTTCTTTAAAGGTTGGACTTCTAAGGTTGTTGTTACCGGCAACCCGGCGATTTATTAGAATACGATTTTAAACAGCTACATGTACTTTACCCATCTCACTAGACGATGTGTGTTCTGAGACGGGTGTAAATATTATTGGAAAGATTTCGTGGAAATCTGTCTAGAATCGAACACAATAGTCACATTCTATTATGAAAATGTATTTTAAAAATTACAAATAAGTTTGAAAGAAGGCTCTCCTTCGAAAACATATTTTGACTTGTCGTCAAGTCAGGTCTAACTTATGTAATATTTGTGAAAGATTATGTGTGTTAAAAACACCATTGGGGAATGAAACATGGGCAACGTTTCTGTCTCCGATTTCTTGGTTGTCAACCATTTTAAAATCACAATGTCTTTGCTTTAATAAAAATGACTCATAAATGCGTTTCGTTCCCATAAAATAACTAGCGCACCATGTTAAAGAGTTAAATCACTGAAAAACTAAGGATTTTAAGTAAGGCCTTCATTTTCTCCAAGGAAAACTTTAGAGCTAAGGAATAATCGCACGAAATAGAACTGCATCTCCCCAAAGCCGACAAGTGCGGGAATTCCGTCCTCGTGTCATGTCCATTTTCTATTTCGACGAATGCGCAAATTCGGACTGCAATGTATAATACTGCGTCGGTATTGTAGGGATATATTTTGCCAACGAGGAAATTGCACTGTTACAGATGATCTAACTGTACTTTTATACATGAAGCAGCGAAATTATGACATTTTTATTAATAATTTAAATTCGCATCAAAATTATTCAAAGACAGATAATATAGTAGCAAAGCTGAAATATTTCAAAAGGGAAAGATGCTCGCTGAAGGAGTTAGTAGAACTACTATCACTACACTGACACCTCGGGAGACACGCAGCAGTTGGGAGCAGAAAGCACCAGTAGCTGTGGGAAATGTGGTAAGAAGGAGGCTCAGATACCTAGATCTATAGATAAGAGTCGTTGTGGAACCAGACATAATCGCACACACCCAGTGGGGAACTTGGTTACTTACTATCAGGGGAATGAAATAACATGGGAGATAGCACAAAGGGCCTATGGTCTTAATGCTTACGAGAGCTATGCAGACCTTCTTATCAATAATAATGTAGGACGAAAACCCAGACGTTAATTTGTCTTCATTCGCTTCCTCATTGCCGGGGATCATGACCCCCACTCCAAACTTCCTCGTGTACAAGACTCCATCACTCTTCGCGATCCTGCGCGGCCTGAAGAACTACGGACACCGACTTTCCGGACACCTGCGAGAATTGATCACTCCAACGCATTGGTGACCTTCCTCTAATTCTCCATGAGCTTCTCCAGATTGGAGTTCTCGGTTTGGCGAGCGACATGTCCAAAGAATCTGAAGATAAGTCATAGGTAGACAGTTGATAGCCTATTATGGATACCAAGCTCTTCCAGAATTGAGGTATTTGTGCGCCTGGCTGTCCTTGGAATCCTCAGCATTTTCCTCCAGCACCACATTTCGAGGGCATCCATCCATTCGCTGGCTATAATTAATTATCTAGACTTCTATGGTAATCTGTTTTGAAGTATTTCTATTAGCTTCTCTCTCTGAACTATGCTTACAGAAATAGACACCACCTTCAAATTTGTTACGTAGGTTGAAGACAGATTCAAATTTGTGCATGTTGTAAAATTGAAATCGAATGCTCGACTAAAGCTCGACACTAGAACCTGCCTGCATCCAGCGAATGTTTTTCGCAGTTGGGATACAGGATTGCTTTAGTTTAGGTAAATAAATAAATTTGCTTAGGGGTTAATTGCAAATATTTGTTAACACGTCGTTTTTAGCTATTTCATCTTTGGTACAAAAGAGGCCATTAGTGAAAGGCTATTTTGTGGACTCCCGCCAGGGACAAATGCACCCGGGTCTTCATTTCTTCAGTTCATTGTATTCCGCAGATATACTATACGAGGAGATACTAAGCTTGGCTGTAATCTTCTGTGCAACCATTGAAAACCAGCCAGAAAACAATGACCTTTTGCACCGAAACGATGACAATTTGATGAATACATGGAATAAAATATTACGCTCATGCATCGCTAAAGTTTTTGTTGTTTCGGTGTATCTTTTGAATGGAACAAAGATATGCGACATTATTTGTGTTAGGATCTGACTAAACAAAGATTTTAAACGATTTCAGGATGAGTAACTAATAACTAAGAAAAAAATATGCTCAATTAAGATTATAATATTCAAATAAAATAAACATTGTTTCCTCTGTCGAAAAAATACTAAAGAGAAATAATGATTTCACGAGATTAATACGAACCTATCTAATAGAAAAAAAATGAGACACGACCTCCCGGCAAACGGCAAATCGGAAACTTGAAGTCAGTGGCACCTGGATTTTTATTTTGTTTCCAACGTTTTTTTTTTCATTTCATTGTTTGTTTGTTATTAATTTTATTAATGTCAGCATACATTGTATCCTGATGAAGAAACCGAAATATATAGATAGATATATAGATAGATAACCATTTATTAAAATAGTGGTTTAAACAAAACCTTTGTCTAATTTTTTAAGTTATTAATAAATCATTTTTAAGATATATCTATGAACTACTAATTCGTTTTTCAAGCAAGTAAAAAGATAAACACTTATTTTTCCAACAGATAATCAAAGTGATGAATAGATAAATTTTCCAAAAACCTAAACACAGGAAAATCAAGCAATGGAAAACTAATGCAGTAATTAGTAATAAGGATTTATCAAAGTGAGCGAGGACAGCAGTGCACAATGGAGTCTGACAGAAGAAAGTAGTCTAGTAATGAGGTCCCTAGGTGCAAGTTTAAGACAGAAGCGCATAGATGGTTCGTACATATAGAAATATTATTTTATTTATTAATTTATCATTTTGAACATTTACAGAGAAAAATCATATTTACATAAAATAGCATTGGGAAGTGAGTAAGTGACGATAATCCAGTTTAAAATGTTCCCAGGGTGCATAGTTTTTGGTTTAGTTATCACATGGTAGAGATGCTAAATAAGAAAAAGAAATAAGGGAAATAGGATATAAAGCATAATATAAAACGTAGAAAGATAAGAATAAAGATTTTTTTCAAAATAAGATGCGATAAAACATGTGTAATATCAAATTAAATTATAATATAATATAAAATATAGAAATAAAAAAAAATAAAGCATATTTCAGTATTTCTAAAAACACCACATTTTTCATGACGTTATTTATAGTCGACGGTTATTTTTTTTTTTTTCTAAATGTGCGAGGCTATTTATAGTCAAAGAAGTGCGAGGACAATATGCCGAAGACATGGCACGAGCAAGTTTATGAAATATTTATGTACAATGAGTACAATGACGTTCATTGTGAGACCTAAGGCCGCTTTCTTTGAACGATAGTGGAATATTACAATCTGCAGAAGGGAAGCGATCTCTGGAAGAAAGGTAACAGGAACATTGTAAGATGTACGATAAAAAGGAGTTGATCAGTTCGATCTAGAGACCGAGGCTTGTCACAGAAAACAGCGAGAAATTAAAATTTGCTGGTGGAAAAATTACTACCTATATCACGAAAACGGTTCCTGGGGGGCCAAGTACGTATCTTTTGCGTTTGCTAACGCAAGTTAAATCGGCCATAAATAACACATTTTGACAGTTTATATAAATGTAGCGTCGTCTCTTGCATTTGCGATAGAGATGTCTTCTTAACGTAAACGCCAACTTCACTTGTTAGCACGATACGGGCTAACAAACTGTCAAAATTTGTTTTTTATGACCGATTTAACTTAAGTTAGCTAACGTACAACATACAGACTTGGCCCCAATATGTCGATGATGAATAAATATTTTCCAATACTCCACGATTCAGATTTTTCGAGATTCGTTTTTATTTCTTTTTCTACCTTTATTTTCTTTCAGGGTTTAAAAAAAACGTGAAATCCTTTCAAAATAATGTTAATTAAAACAATGGTATAACAAATGTTTATGTGGATACTAAAAATGGGTATAAAAGATAATAAAAGTTACCGCATTCAATTCGCTTAAGTCATTTTGCCTACCAAAGCAATAATAATTACAGTTATTTATTAAGGTACGTTCTGTTCATTTGAACTGTAAACCTAATTATTCCGTTTTCTCTGTAGCAGATGGTGTACTTTCAGAGAGTACTTCAAAATAACACGAGCACCCCAAGATGCATTTTCTTTAACCTGAACATATTTTAGCTACAATTTTACTGCAAAATTAAAATAAAAACCATTTCGTCCATCCCGCACCGAATTATCTAAGTCAATAACTAACTAACCATACAATACTCTTCTGGGGTAAGCAGGGTGATACTAAGAGTAGTAGATACTCTCAACATTTCCCAGGTGAAAGACAGTGGCGAGTATTGCTCTAATACTAAAGGTGGGCTGCGTATGGTTTTTCAAGTTAGGGTATAAATTGTACATTGAATATTTGAAAATAGTCATTTTATTATCATATTCCGTTGATCGTTATGGCCAACGGAATAAATGTGCGTACAAGGTCTTACCAAATTCATGGAAAAAATACATTTTTATGAAAAATTTGTCCCATTTTTAATTTTTCGGTAACTTTTTCGTATGGTTCAATTTTCTTAGGGTAAGCTAGCTTTTTACCCTTTATGGACTGAACGCCACTGGTGAAAGAATCGCCATTCAGTATAGAAACGTTGCTTGAAATTACTCTAACCGTGTTTGGTGACCAGATCTATAGAGCCAGATATTTTCCAACCGTCCTCTCCCCCGTCTCCATCCCTTTCCCATTCCCTTCAGCCAAACAACATACCCCACTTTGCGATGACATACTCCCACTGGCTCCAGACATTTGAAAGTAGTCGGGACTCGTTTACGGTGTTCACATTTAAAAAAATAAATAAAAGTTTTAACACAGCCTTTGCGAACAATACGTGCCTTCCGCCCTATTGCAAGGAAGAATGGAAATGATATTAGCAATCACATTGGCGAAACAATTAAGCGACACTCAATAAATATTATTTATATGGTAATTACCCTTTACTAAAATATGCGATAGAGTACTTAGATGATGTTTATTGCTCAATCGCTTCAAAGTCAGCAGCAGCTGCAGCAGAAATCAAAGCAGTTCTGAGAGCTTTTCTCACCAGGGGACTTATTCTGGTTCTTTTTAGGGAAAATTCCTTAACCTTTTCCTTTGGCTGGAAGACTTTAATTTATATACTCGTACTCGAATTTATACTGGGTTTTTACAGATTTCCACACTTACGTGAGAACAATACAGCTATAAAACTCAGTTAATATACATAAGACAATAGAAAAAAGAGACACAAAGAGAGACACAAGTGATACATAATATAATTAGTCCAATTGTTGTTACATATTTTTAAGTAATAGCAGGACATTTTTTTCTGAAACTGTAAGGATTATCGACAAAAATGTCTAAATTAGCACACTCTATCATATTATATAGTCGATACATTAGAGGCAGAGGACTAAAGTAGGCAATATTATTTCTGAAAGTATTCGGATGGAATGTGCTACGACTTCTTGGTTAACTGTGGTTCCGGCTCTATCGGATGGCAGCTGTCATTCAGTGAACGATATTCTGTAAAAATATCGATATTTGCGTAGTTTGACAAAATAAAACTCAATATTATCGTAAGCATTGACTTTAAACTTTATTAGTGAGTTATTTGTCGCATAATAATACTATTAAATAAATCCAATCAACGAAATTGCGATGTTTGAAAGTACATATGCCAAAAGCCCGAAATGTCAAATGAAGGTGATTTTTATTCTAAAGATTGTAATAAACCACACTTGTGAAGTAAGTAATAATATTTTCTACAATGATTAAATAATAAGCCACCAGTGTTAAGAGGAACGGCTGCGCGGCCTGTTTCATACAAAATTTATTTTTGGATTTGATGAATACTCACTTAAACCTAATGATTTTTTTTTCATCAAAAAGCATAGTCAATATCTAGTACGGATTAGAAATAATGTATATATTTATTGTTTTACATTATGAAATAAAGGCCACTAAACGAACTGAGTTTTCGCGATTGTAGAGGCACTTTAACAATTATTTGAGGGCTAACGGTGATTTAAAAAAAAGTTTTGCCCGGTCTACTTTGAAAATATGTATATTTTTTAAATAAAATAAGCATTAAGTTGGACTTTAAATTAAATTGAAAACGACCAATTTACGGTGGAACACAAATTTGCCGTAAATAATTTACAACATCGACCCGAAAAATGTTTTTTTTTATGTTTTGTTTTTATATTTTTTATTATCATATTTACGTAGTAAACATGATAATTTTTAAAAAAAATATGATAAAACCGCAAATAATTTTCTAAGTTGCATCTAAAATTATGATTTTTTTTTATCATGGCCCAATTCGACATAATAATGGAATTCAACCTAACCTAACCTAACCTAACCTAACCTAACCTTACCTAACCTAACCTAGCCTAACCTAACCCCTCCTACCGTATAAAAAAATCAACTTCATAATTTAAAACAAAAATAAATTAAATATTTCTCATCCATGCTAGATATTTACTTAACCTTTAATTTAAAAAAACATTCAGTTTGGATAGGTATTTTGGCCTCAAATACAAAATTAAGTTGAATGAAACAGGAAGCGCAGCCGTTCCTCTTAAGTATGTGTGACGGACCTATAATTTGTAATAATACTGTTATAATTAAACCACAAACTCCATTAAAAATGTATTGTCATTAAAATGTAATCGGAATCGCAGTTAAGCAAAATGTCTTTAACCCCTCGGGTTTCTGAAATTTGTTCGCATATCAGTTATAATAATCTGTCACATTGATAATTTAATAATTCAAATAATTTAGCTGTTTTTAAACGTATCCCAAAATAAAACACTATTTTCGAAAGCAGATGAAAGACTCTTTTAGAATTTTATATTATAAATTGTCCAAATACCATTAAAAATATATAAATTTTGAGTAAAAAAATAAGTGAAAAAATTAAGTCGCCCACTTTTCACTTTTTTAATGTAAATCTTAATAATATAATTTATTATGAAACTAAAAAACATGTAATTACACAAACGTATTATAAAGGTAACTGTCACCTCACTTTTTACGTATCATATAAAAATTATTAAAAATAAATCGACGAGTTCAACAGCACTTTCGCAATGCGAGCATTTCTTCATGACGGCGGGAACAATTTTTGAAAGTGGTATAATCAGTCTTATTTAAATCAAAACACTGCATTTGTGTGACAATTTAACAAACAAACAACATAATTTCTGATTTTAAAAATAAACCTAACCTCTATTGCGTTTGACATTTCCCGTACAATTTGTACGTTGACGGGAATTGTACGGAATTGTTACATATTTTTACTAAATATTATATTAGAATATACGCTTTTATGAATTATCACTATAGAGCGATCGGATTACACAAATACATAGTTGAAAACATCATTCGAAATGCACAGTACCGTTCCAAAAGCGTAACGATTTTATGAATCATGAATGTTTCACAATAATACACAACACAAATGAAGAAAAAATATTACAAATAAGTATTTAACTTACTGTTTTTTTAATAATAACATTGTTAACTCGATGTTTTGAGTAAATTGATGCACGAAATTCAATAGCTGTCAGACATCTCGGTGAAGCGCGCACGTAAAAACAAGCGATTACGATCGACTGCTTTTAGGTATATATTTATTTATAATTATTTGGAAGAGTTTGTCGTTAATTTTGTAAAGAGAAAAAATAGTTTTCTCTTTCTAATTTAGCTTAAATCATATATCTAACCATAATACAAAAGGAGATAGAACGACTTTTATGAGTCCGTCGCAGTAGGGGGGGTAAACACCGCTGTGAGACTACTAGTTTTGATGTTTGGTGGCGTTTACCTCACTCGAATACCCAAGGGGTTAAGCTTAAGGAAAAGGATAAGAAATTTTCCTTTAAAAGAACCAGAATAGGCCTCTAGGAGAAGCAAGGTTTCCAGGACACCAGGTCCTGGGACGCTAAATATGATTCAGGATATCTTGCTGTAATCTTCTGTTTGTTTTTCAGCCAAGGTATCCATCCATCCCCTGGAGTACCTTCAGTACAGTGAGCCACTCAGATTTTTTTAACCTGACTCGAAGCAATAACACACAAAAACGATAGAAGAAATAGTAAACAAATGTGACATTAATATTAATCGTCTTAAAATTAGAAGGCATTCGATTGATTTAATATGTTTACACAAAATAATTCAGGGTCATCTACCAGCACCGCGCAGTACAGACACGTAATGTGGCAAGCACAGCAAAATTAGTTGCCCACATTATCTTTGAACACATTCATGCACGGTGTAAGTGAATACTCTCTTCTGTGCCGTACCTGCCACTGTACGTGTCTGCACTGAATTGTGCCGGTAGATGAGATTAGACCTTAAGAGGAATATACCAGCCAAAAATATTTGCTACGAGCTGTATGTCTTATGTCACCACGAATATAGGTAATAGGCATAAAATACGCTTGGCAAGCGAAGTCTAGAAATGTTTGTTACGCTTGCAAAAAGCATGTTTTTATTTATTTTGTAAGAAATAATAAAAATTAATCAAAGGAATCTTTTATAAATCATCTTAGCTATAAAGCAGTATTTTTCAAAACTTTTTTTTTACGTGCGTCCATAATTTTATATTGAATAAAGAATTTCTTTAGTAGTTTACGCTTATATTTTTTACAATGTATTTAAGAAGTTTATTTTAATAATATTATCAAGGGAATTTTTAAGAAAAGGATAAATTTATCCAGAGCAAATGTTCTGGCTTTCGTAATTTAAACTGATTCGTAGTATATATTGATCGAAATAGTATTTTTACTGATAACTACGCCTTAACGGAAATTATTATATTTTACCCGATATACCTACGATTGAAAAAACCCATTTTAATGAGTGATCAGTTCTCGGCTGCTAAAAATGCCATGCATTCCGTCGCGTAAAATTATTCATTGTTTGTGAATGATTTTTGACGATTCTCGGACTTGAGAATGGATTGTCTCGACCTGTGTTTCGGGAAGTTTCGATTGTTAAAATGATAGATAATTTCGAAATAGACGTATCCATTGTGCCCATTGTAATTTCTAGGTAACAAAAATATATTCTATATTTTTTTGTGTTTTAACATTGTCGGACAGCCTAGCTAGAACATAGAAAAACCACTGCGAAATACTATTTGGAGCGTGCTCGAATTAAAAGATATTGATCCCTTAACAAATCCTTTTTTTAATGGCATCTTAACAGCCTTGTTCTTGCGTGCGGGGAGCCGTCAGTTTCCCAATGGCGTCATTAGTGCCGGCCTCTGCTTGTGCCACTGAACAGATAAACCGATAGAACTGTGTCGCGGGCGTGTCTGTTTGCTGGAAGTAATCTCACTTTTTCCTTAAATCCGCTGAAATTGATCGCATATCAAAATTCTTCCTCGAACAGTTAGTCAATATCGTTGACCTGTCGAAATGCAAATTAATCGTACCAGATTTTTGTTCAAACCGGTATGAATCACACTTCTAGGTGTTCTTTGCTCGGTGGTCTTAGCCTAGGTAGCGGGTAGCCGCGACCCGACGAGCGATGGCCGACAGAATTACGGGCGATTTGCCCAACTCGAACGGACTAAGACGCCATTTTAATTATTTCGTAAACAGAAGCTTTCGCGACCGGCCCAAAATGGCGTCTTTTTTTTCAGCAAAATGAATTGTTTTTAATTAAAGTTTTGAGGGCTGGATTCTTGCGATGTATTTCTTTGGAAACATGAATACTTTTCATCATCGGACGTTTTAGATCAACCGATGGATGAAGGTCTGCCAAACCTTTTGCAATGGAATTTTCTAATGAAGTAACTATTGACTCGAAAACAACATTTCTAAATGTGATGACTCCAGAGTTCGTCGTTTTTACTACATCTTACACAAATATTTTCACTTAAGAAGTTTTTTTTATTATTTTGTTGGTAAAGTACAACTATGTTTATTTTAGAATTGCCAAAACCAGACCCCTTAATTGATGTAGAATTATCTCTTTTCGGAAAGTACCACTAATTTTTAATCACCGTGTGATTAAAATAAAACATTATTAATTTATTAATTGTTTTTGTGTTTAATTCGTAGAACTCCATTTATTTTTTTTTGAAAATTTAATGTAAATCAAATTTAATAATGTTATTATTAAGTTCTGCAAAACAAAAAAAAGTTCTGCAAAAAAAAAAAAAACATAGTAATATGCGATAGGACCGTTGGGTTGTGTTGTGTTTTTTTGTTTTTAATTTACTTTAATTTTTTTTCATTCATGTATAATATACATATATTCAGAGTTAAATTTTTACAATATTCGAAAAATATGTAACCTTACTGGGGTACCCGTTCTTTTATCTATTTAAAACATTTATAAATCTCCAAGATTTACAATGTAATCGAAATATACTTTGTATCGAATTATGTTTGAATGGTTGAAGGTTTACATCGTTGAATTTTTGCTAATTTCAAATAAGTTAAGCTTCTACCAACAACCGCCATAGAAAAGCATTTTAAAATCTTTTCGAATTTCGAATAGAAAGGGAACTCTTCTGAATAGATTATTGCCAATATTGCCATATTTGAAACATTGTTGGAAGTTCATAAAAATCAAGTCTTTTCCAAGTAAGTACCTTCTCATCCTGCTTTTCAGTATATTTTGCTGTCGATTTTTTATAGTAGACTAGCTGATGTGTACCCGGTCTTGCTTGGAATTTTTCACTTGTCATAGGGTGTCGTAATTGATTTGACGGCGAAAGTAACTATCTCCAAATAAAGAAACATTCATTTGAGTATTTTATTTCATTCGAAACGTTTAATTTTTCAAAACATATCTAAATCATAAAGTTCTCAAGTAGGTACCTACTCGTGTTTTCCATTTTGAAAATATTCTACCCAAAAAACCTTCTTCTTTTGAATATGCAATCTGTGGCTAACCAGAGTGTTATATCTATGGGCTAACATATATAAAACATGGCGGGTTCAATGTTACTAATTTTTAAAACGTTATAGCAACAGTTTTACATATTGGATTTCATTCAAACTACTCTCTAAACCTTCCCGGCAACTAATAAGAACAAAGTGTGCTATTTTCAGCGAAACCGGTATAATAATTTTCGGGAACATCGAAGATAAACAAACAAACTTACATTGGTTTATATATATATAAGACAAAGTGTCTGTCTACTCAATTAATTTTAAAATATATATTTTTCGCATTAACTCCACACAGGAGGCTCTAAGGAAAATAATTTCCCTCGGGGCCTATATCATCTTTGGGGATGCTGTGTGTAGGGTTTTTTAAGAAAGGAATTAGGGGAAGTTCGGGAAAGGAAAAGGCTATGAGAGGTAGGTAGGAATTTTGGGGTCAGTGTGTCCAGGAGTGACAGACAAATTTATCCATCCAAAGCGATAGGTCGAGAGAGTCCGTCTGGAGAGGTCAAAATGTCTCCCTCAACCGGCCTCTCCGTATCTGGCCCGCCACGCAGCTAGTGATCAGACGCATCCGCCGCGAAGACCTGGACAAACCTAACTCCATGAACTCAGGCATCGTTGCTAAGTCAGCAAATGTAGCGAACCACTTGAGGTAACCTTGTACAATACACTGCATAGCTTTATACCCTTCACTTTTTAGGATAAAGGATGAACTAACGAACGAACCATTTTTAATCTTGTGATTTTTTTAATTCCAAAATCTATCCTAGCGACGCCATTGCAAAGTAAAAAATACATAATGTGATATTATTACATAACGAACAAATTATTAATATTGCGAGATGTTTTTCAAACACCTACATAGATCGTATCAAAGACACGACGATTGGTAAAAGGAAGTAGGTCCCTACCTACTTGCCGTTATCTTAAAATAAAGATGGATTATATTATTTGGGTTGGTTCTCCTACCTACATTTTGGGTAGGTTCGTTGGTTTGTTTCTGTGGAAAAAATGTTAGGACTCAGTTAAAAAGTACAACGTTATTTTTCACATGGAATTGAAACACTTCCAATATTCTTTTTAACACTTAAGCAGTGATGGATTACCTTTTTTGCTAACAGTTCAGAGCCGTAATTAGAATTTATGGTAGCACAAATTATGATTATGAACAAATAAATTGATTTTAGTTTTTAAGTATTCCTGAGCAAACGTCTTAAGGGTTAATTTTATTATTAACATATACGTCGTTCATGGATAGTATGTACATACATACACAGCCGTAATGAAAATTTTAGCATGAAAATTCGTCTGTACACCTCCATTGCGAAAATTTTGGAACGGAGGTACGTCTAAACTTTTTTTAATATGTATTTCCTTGACTATACATCCCAGGTAACCTTATACAGCTGGGATATATATCCCATCCATAGACTTTTCATTTATAATAAATGCTAAGGATTTCATACTATCACGGCAAACACAAATCCCCCCCAAATCCTCCCAAAGTATTTGTGGACTCAATACTCGCATCGCGTCTACTCGACGACGCGCGGTTCCCTGTCGGTTTTATAATAATAATAATTAGATTACTTTTATAGCGCCGTTTTCGTGGGAAAATCACCTCAAGAGCCAGGCGTGAGACCTGTCCATCCATAAAAGCAACAACTGCGCGTCGCGAGAGACAAGAGAGTGACACGCGGGCTCCGTCGCATCGGGTAAAATCTCGCCGAGAAATTCCGCAATACCTGCCCACCTGATCATTTTACCATATGAT
Source organism: Halesus radiatus (assembly GCA_022606495.2). Taxonomy (NCBI): domain Eukaryota; kingdom Metazoa; phylum Arthropoda; class Insecta; order Trichoptera; family Limnephilidae; genus Halesus; species Halesus radiatus. Next base: position 28,145 of record JAHDVE020012152.1, on the reverse strand, counting down.
TTTATTTCACCAAATTTCATTAACACAAATAGCGAGATTTTCAATTGTGAAAATTATAATCGGAATGCTATAATTAATCTAACTAACACTATAATATATTACGAGTATCTACAGTGACCTACATCCAGCATGCAGCCGAAGGAAATTACATTGTAGTTTTATTAAAAATGTATCAAAACTTCATGATTTTGATACTGATATTTATACTTTTGGTAAGGGATTTTAGTAATTTCTACGTTATGAGTATAAGCCACTCGAGTAATTTACATCACGTCGTTAGCAAAAAGGAAACCGTCTCGTTATTTTGTTTGTTTTAATATTTTACTTAAAATCCGGCTCTGTGCTAAGTGAGTCTGCACTCTGGGTAACATATTGCTAGTTTCAGAGATCCCTTTTTGTCTATATTTTAAAAGAAAATACCAACTTATTGGTGAATGCTAAGCATTTCGTTCAAAAAAGCCCTTTCAATGACATGACTAATGCGACGTATCTCTTTTCCAAGTATTTTTACAGGCAAAAATTTCGAGGTAAAACTACACAAGCAAAAAATCGGGTAGGCTTGTTACAGAACTTTACGTTGGTGTTAATTATATTAATATCCAAAGGGTGCAGTGCAATCTCTCTGATTGCACAATAAGCATGAACACAAATAATCTTAGATATTGTGGACCCACAAGGAGGCGGCAACAATACTCAGTTTAACTCTGGGATTATTTTAAAAGGAAGCACACTTGGAAATAACATAAATTATATTAAATTATATGAAAAGAACATCCTAAAAGAATTATGGTACCGGGAGTTACGGAGGTTGATGGAGTTGGTCCGGTTCACAACCACGTGCAGCGACGAAAAGCGAATGACGAGGATGTCATCGAGTGTCACCATGAGGCATCAGCCCCGTGGGTGAACGGCGTGTCCTCGGCGTGGTTGAACATGGGAGGAGTAACGATGTGTTACAATAAGGTAGTCCAGAATTCAACAGATCAGCACGGGGCCTCAGGTCCATATAATCAGCGAGCGTTGCTCGGCACAGCAGGAGCGGCGATGAGGTTGAATAGGAAGAGTGTATGGGCACGTGGGTGGTGGGCGATGATTGACATCCTTCTATTTTGCCGCCCGAGTCTATGTACGTCATTTTTGAACCCTACGTGTTGAACGCGGGCGCGCCATAAATAGTTTTGCAACCGCCAAATTTCTGTAAAAAAGTACTCACCTATAATCGTTATAACTCCTGATGAGCATTGGCTTGAGTTAAGTAGATTATAACTACTATGACTCAAACCAAAACTACCTAGATCACAACGCAGGAACACTGAATCAAATCTGCATCTTAATTTGTATGAAAACCTGCATCTTAATTTGTATGAAAACCTGCGATTCTTTTTAAAATTTAAATCAACTAAAACCTTACAAATGTTATATAAACAATTTTTTTTTATTATCTTAAACAAGTGATCTTGTGATCTAAGTGGTTTCATTCAAACGCGACGACTCCCACTCAGATCGACAAACGTACTGCCGAGTTAAGCTTCTATGAACGCAGCGCGCGAAGCTAAATTTAGCTCAGATTGCGTCATGCGTGGCGCGACAACAGCGCTATCTGTGCACGAGACTCGCGCGTGATCTAGTAATGGCTTCTTTCCTCTACACAACAATATAAAAGTACGACGCACGGGTAATACGGCTGAAAAGATATGAGCGATGTTGGTGTTACGTGTTTTCGTTGCATCCGGTTTTAGCAAGTGACCCACTAATCGCGATCTTGCAGGATTTAGCTAAAGCAATTGACACTATCTCGCACAAAATTCTTTCGAAAAAACCACAGCTAATCGGTATACAGGGGCAACTATTTAAATGGCTTGGTAGTTACTTAGAAAGCAGAAGCCAAAGAGTTAATATCAATGATACTCTAAGCGATCCAGCTAATATTGTATTTGGTGTACCACAAGGAAGTAGTTTAGGGCCTATTTTGTTTAATATTTACATTAATGACCTATGTAACAGTAACCTTGCCGATCACATCATAACCTTTGCCGATGATACAGTCTCGATTTATGAAGGCAAAAGCGTAGTTCATAGTACATCATAAATTTGTATAAAAAAGGCTATGCAATGGCTAGACAATAACCTCCTTACTCTCAATACGGATAAAACCAAATTCATACGTTTTAGTGCAACGCAAGCGGGACAACCCAAAGAAATGCTAAACATTACTACTCACCTTTTCAAACTGATCAATGTTTGGCTTTTCTATTTAGGGGGGGTCAAAAGCAAACATATGCTGATTAATAGATATGTACAATTTTAATATAATAAAACCTTCATATTTAATTCATTATTACTCTACACTAAACTAAAAAATAGATACCGTACTTTAAAAACAAACAAAAAACAACTCCTTTTTATTTTAAATTCACTTATGGATTCTTTTATATTATTTCATGTATATTAATATGAACTAAACTTGTCAATTTGACTGTCCTAAAATAGGATTTGCTCCTAGTTGGATAGTCAAAGCCTTCTTAAATATTTTTGTTAAATAACGTGCATTTCAAATAAATATTATTATTATTACTGACCGAAATGAAAAACGTTTCACGTCAAACCGAATATTTTGTACAGATGTCGTTCTCGTGGTGTTAAGAGGAACGGTTGCGCGGCCTGTTTCATACAAAATTTTGGATTTGAGGTCAAAATACTCACCTAAACCTAATGATATATTTTTTAATGAAAGGTTTAGTAAATATCTAGTACTTATGAGAAGTATTTTATTTATTTTGTTTTACATTATGAAATACGTATAGGCCATTAAAGGAATTGATTTTTTAGAGGCACCTTTAACAATTATTTGGGGGCTAACGGTGATTTAAAAAAAATCTTTTACACCGTCTGCTTTGAAAAGATAATAAAATGTAAATTTTTTAAATTAAAAAAAAAACATTAAAACAAGCATTACGGTGGAATTTAAATTAAATTAAAAACGACCAATTTACGTTAGAACACAAATTTGCCGTACATAATTTAAAATATCGACCTGTAAAAATATATTATTTCCAAATGTTTTGTTTTAGTATTTTTATTTACGTAATCATATATACATAGCAAATAAGATAATAATTTTTAAAAATACGATAAACCCGCAAATAATTTTATAAGTTGCCTCTAAAATTTTGAAAATTGATTTTTGTTCATGGCATACGAGTATATATCATAATTTAAAACAAAAATAAATAAAATACTTCTCATACGTACTAGATATTTACTAAACCCTTAATTTTTTTTTTAAATATGTCATTCAATTTGGATGGGTATTTTGGCCTCAAATCCGAAATTGAGTTATGTATAAAACAGGCAGCGCAGCCGTTCCTCTTAATTCTCCCGTAACTATGATATTTTACTAAAAAACACAAACCAATGTTTTGGTTCGTTTTTTAACTTTGTTAATTAATCTTTTAATCTTACAACCTTTGGGGGGTAACTACTAATTAGATTAATTAAAGCGTTTTAATAATTAGAACTTCAAATAACAATATAAGCTGAGATCTGTTTAGCTAAATACTTTGCCAGTCGTTTGGCCTAGATATTTGGCAGGTAACTGGAATCATTGTTTCAAGGTTTTCGGGGAATCGAGATCGAAAGGAATGTTAGTATCCATAGTAAAAGAGAATTAAACAACACTTATTATTTATTACCGTAATATTGACGCCAACAGCCCCGCCCCTGGGACAAATAACGTCTGTTTGTAGCAGTTTTAATTTTGAAGGATTTATAAATAGATTAAAAGAGCGGGCTATGCTTGTTTGCATCTAGAAAGACTGATTAATGTTTTAAGAGAAAGAGGTAGTCTACATTTTCGTCAAAAATCTCTACACTGAAGTGGGTAGACATGAAAATTTCGCGTTATTTTTGGTGAAATTCGCGTTATTTTTTGGGAAAAGTGATGTTATTTTTCAGCAAAAACGATGGTATTATGCGACAAAAGTGGTGTTGGATGTTTTCCAATTTTTTCGTATTTTGCAACAAAAGTGGTGTAAAATATCCTCAATTTTTTTGGTATTTTGCAACAAAAATGTTGTAAGATGTGTTCCACTTTTTAGTAGTTTGCCACAAAAGTGGTGTAGATGTGTTCCATTTTTTGGTATTTTGCAACAAAAGTGGTAAGTACTTTTTGTATTTGTTTTTTTAATACTATCATTTTTCAAACCGAAAAACGTGTACGTTTCATTTTATTACTATGCAAGCTTGTCAAAAATATAGTCAAAGAAATATTTGGAACGTACATTACTAAAAATTGAGATCCGTCCGTTAAGATTTATCATAAGGAAATCAAGGTTTTTTTTCATTTTAATTCAATCAATTATGAAGCATAAGTTACATAGCCACGGAAGTGTTAACAAACAGGGTTGCCCCTACTCGCAGCAATAGATACATCTCATGTTTCGAACGGTCGTATCCTATTGCATTTCTATACCGAACGGTAAACGGTAGGCATTATATAGCAGGACTATTAGTCGCGGAACATGGTATGGTACCTTGATACATGTCTGCGCCTAGCCCAGCCGGTGTCCAAACGTATTCCACACCCGACCAGGATTTCCAATTAGGAGAATACCGCAAACATAATGACGGTCTATCGCCCATCCCTGCCGGGCACTTAGTACTGTACGGGTGGTACGTAGCGAATTGCCTAAGCACCTGCTGGAAATAAATTCAAACAGGATATGCCCGCCAAATTTACGGCGGATTTGCCGCCCAAATAGCGCCTAAAGTACCGGCCATCACTTTTCAATACATGACAAGGGATCTTCTAGAACTTCCGTATGAGAATAAATGTCGACCGTTCAAACCGTTACCAGATGTGAAATGCGAATTGGGAGATTATAATTGTTACATAATGCCCAATTTAATCCGGCCAATATTAAAACAATGTACTTAACATTTGTTTCGTTTTGATATTATAGAATAACAAAATAAATTTCTTAAGTTGCTTGCATGTTTTTTTTAGATAAAACGGTGCGTATCGGATCTGCTACAGCGAGTGTCAGTGATAGAGAGAATAATGGCAAACTTTTTGATATCATCGGTGACCCAGTATTAAACTGCAACAAGTCAAAATCCATTGTTTTGAGATAATCAATGTATGTATGCATTCGCACATGTCATAGTATGCACGGAAAAACGTTACATTTTATTAGTTCTCACTATTCTTTTTGTTCTAACTTGAAGTGCATAGGACAATATTCGGTTTTAAACGGAAACAATTCGGAAGAGATTTGTATAAAACTGGGTACATTTGAATGTTTGGAGATTTTCAAACTGGGTTTTCGGCTCTCGGGGAGTCAAACATTTTTATTGTTTTTATTTCTATTTAAAACTGACAAAACCTCCTCTTGGCGAATAGCTTGATGTCCAGAGCGATGGTTCCAACGTAAGATGTCAAATCTGCAAATTTTGATTTTCGTTTCATTATCACAATCCATTTATATTATATATTTTCTGTCTTTTCAGATGATGCCAAAAAAGTTGAGTTTTCCTCTAAATTCACTTTGTCGGAATGAATATGATCAAAACTGCACTATGCATCCGTAGTGAAAAAATCGAATTTATCTTTGTTTTTAGTCTCCTGTAAATCTCGCAAAATGCAGTTTCGACACTTTACGTTAAGACCGTCGAAATTTTAATTTATAGTTATTTGCGGTTTAATACTGGGCTATCGTTATTGATAACAGGGGCGTGTCGTCCATATAGGTACATAAGCACTGCCTACCCTACCTTACTCGCATAAAAAACATAAATAATTGGAAAAGCTATTAGGTAATTGCAAGACATCAATCTACACTTTCAAAAACAGGAGTGATTCTATAAAACGCAGCGCAGCGCCGAATGCACTATTTATAAGGCGTCTGAACTATGTTTGCAATATGACACACACGTTATATTTAAAAGTTGTCTTCATTTAACACAAAAAATATACATGTGTGCGTGATGATCATTCAAGGGACGACACGTTTGTATTAGTGTCTGAAAGGCTCCTCATCCTTTAACTCCCCTTCCCCGACTCAACTCCAATACCTACGTCCACCTCCATCCAGATGTAGGCATTATAGGTAATCGTATATTGTTGTGAATGTAATCGCACATTTCATCATTATACCTTGTTCTTATTTTAACTTCTTACTTAGTTTGGTATTTTTTTTTTTTTTAGTCCTTACATTCACTGTTTCGTTTTTATACTTCTATTATTATCTGTGAACATTAATATTTTGACTCTTTACTCATCATCTTTACATCGTAGGTTATATTATTAGTCTATTTATGTTGCAATAAATAAATAAAGGCTTTGCCTTTCAGTGCAAAACAATATGTAGCCAGCAAATGTAGCAATCAGTGTCATCTGTTGGTATCTCTATTAATTAGTACAACTTTCCTAACGAAATAAAGATCATAAATATTATCTTGGCTCTCTTTCATGTGATTGAAAATTTTGTAAATTTTATGTACCCAGTAATTGACTTGTAATATACAAACATGAAGCGGTTATTTGGATATTTGGTATGGCTTAGGTAATCCGAACCAACATCGACTAAAGCCAGCAACTTAGCCATTCTTAGCGAAAACTTACAATATGTACGGAAAGATTTTTTTAATATCAATTAATTGGCTTTTTTTCCTACTGCCTATTCTGATTTAAAAAAACTCTTTGAACGCCACTGGAAGATAGTATAATAATATGCTACATTGCACGTCAATGCTTAAGAAAACAAAGTACCTAAATAAAAAAGAATGGTGGTTTTTCTGCAATATTGCTTCCTGTTTAGCAGTGGAAATTACGGAATTTATTTTAATTGAAGTTTATAAACAACATTGTAATATTTAATCATTGAAGAAGATAATATTAACCAATACTAAATGAACACGAAACCGAAAAAAAAGCACAGAAAATAAAAAGGTTTCAGTCGCATATGAGAATGCCCCCAGAATGTTCCCAGATGCGACTGACACTTTTTTTTATTTTCTGTGTTTTTTTTTCTGTTTCGTGTTTCATTTGGGATTGGTTAATATTATCTTCCTCAATGATAGAATTTATTTTTATTTAGACAAGACATTTATTTATGAATATACATAGCATATTTGGTACACTTAACAAAGTCTTAAAATGTTTTTATTTTATTTTTTTCCTTTATTTTTTTTAGATGCCCGCGCGCCTATGTGCGTAATACTCGAAATTTACGCCAGAAAAAAAAAATGTGTAAGCCATTAAAAGAAACCTTATCAGTTTTTTCATATAAGCTAGAGAAATTTTGTTTTAATGTTTGTTGATTTTTTTAATTAAAAATCGTACGGTAAAGGGTTAATGAATAAAAAATTATTTTTTGATGGTCATGCTTAAGTTCATATTATAAGCTCAAGGCTTGTAAATATTCCAGATTTACATTCAAGAACCTTGGGTCATGCTGAAATATTATAATCTTAAGTTAAATTATCAAAAATAAAAAATTTATAATTAAAGTTATTTTGTATAAACCACTATTTAAATAAATATCAACATGTTTCGAAACCAATGGTTCCCTCTTCAAGATACAAAGTATTCTGAAAAAAATATATATATGACATAAGCGTAGACAAAATATTAAAATAGACAAAATTAAAAATAGTGATAAAAACAAAAACTGCTAAAAAAAATTATATCACATTGCTGTTGCAAAAAACAACAAAAATGAATTGAAATTGTGAATGACATCAGCTATAAATAAAAAGAGATATTGATAATGTTATTCCTTTTCTACGACAGCGTTGAATTAGAGCAACTTTTGATTCACAATATTGAAAAACTTAAATATTACCTGTAAGTAATTTCTTTTTGCATACCATTTGCATTATATTTTTAGTTTAGGCTCATGAAAATAGAACGACCTCGGAAAGACAACTTTTTTTTATATTCTCATGTTTCTATAACATTTTTTATGTTTGTTCCAAAAATGCGATATTACTTTCTTTAACTTATTTAGCCATACAAAAATAAGATACTTTAACTTCTGGCCTGGTATACTATGCGCAATGTCTCACCACCCATTTCTGTTACTATGTTTAGAATTATAATAATTTGATATTGTTAATAAAGTAGGTATATTTCTTTGAAGTATTTTGATGTCTTTTATGATATGTTTTAGTTTATAATATAATACTTGTTGAAAATATGTTATAGTAGAATTATGTAATGATTTTACGTTTTGAGTTTTATCACACGTGTATGAAATAATGCATCTTCATATAAGGTCTTTGTTCTCAGTTTGTTTACAAAATCAGTTTACATGTGTACCCTATACCAAATCAAGGCTAAATAATTCCCTCAAAGTATGGGATTATGTAGTTCACATGACGTAGGTACCTTAAAAGAAGTCCTTCGTCTTCCGTGTTTAGATTAACTATATTGGTTCCCATACACATGTTAACTGTTAAGACGTGTTGGTAAGCCATTCTTAATTTTCATATATGATTTGAATGTTCTTTGTGTTATAATGAAATAAATAGCGTGACAACTACTTTGGGAAGTTAGTGCCGATTTAGACAAGAACCAAGAAGTTTCGGTAATTAGAAGCGTTTTTGAAAAGAACAAGTAAGATTCAAGTTAATAGTTTTAAATAAAGGAACCGGAAAGGTTCAGTGCCGTTTTAGAGAGGAACCAAGAATAATAATAATTATAATAATAATATTTATTTGAAACACATTATTTTACAGAAATATTTCAGAACGCTTTGACTCTCCAACTAGGAGCAAATCCCGTTTTAGGACAGTCAAATTGATAAGTTTAGTTCATATTAATATACATACACATAAAAGAATATAAAACAATCCATAAAGTAAATTTAAGAAAAAAAAAAAATAGTGTTTTTTTTTTTTTAAGTATGTTGCAGTTTTTAAATTAGTGTAGAATAATAATGAATTACAAATGAGATGTAAAAGTTTAAAATATAAAGTATGAAAGTTTAAAGAATATAAGTTAAAGGTATGATATGCATTTTTTAGTTTACTATAGAGAAATAATAAATTACATATGAGATGTAAAAGTGTATAGTGAGAGTAAAAGTTTAAAGTATAAGATACTAAAGTATGATATGCATTTTTAAATTATTGTAGAGTAATAATGAATTACAATTGAGATGTACAAGTATAAAATATAAAGTATAATAGTTTGAAAAATAAAAGATGAAGTATGATATGCTTTTTTTTACAATAAATTTAGTGTGTAGTAATAACGAATTACATATGAGATGTAAAGGTTTAAAGTATAGAGTACAAAAGTTTAAAGTATACAAGATTAAAGTATGATATGGATTTTTTTTTTGATTTAGTGTATAGTAGTGATGAATTACATAAGAAGGTTTTATTTAAATTGTACATACATATTAATGAGCATATGTTCGCTTTTGACCCTCCCTAAATCGAGAAGCCAAACATTGATCAGTTTACGCAGGACGTTTGTACTTATCATTTTCCATGTATCGGGTATTATGTTGAACAATTTTGGTCCTAAGTATGAAAATTGTCTTTGAGCAAGGGATGTCATGGTTTTTGTTGAAACTATAGGATTACTTCTTGAGTGTCTGGTGTCGTGATAGTGCTCGATAGATGGGTAGTGGTGACGTTGTTTATGTGTGTGTAATACAATTTTCCTGATATACAGTTGTCTGACATCAAGAACTTGCATTTCTTTGAATAATTCATTACTAATTTGGGAGGCGGGTATGGGTACCGCCGCCCTGGGAACCATTTTTTTTGGATGACCAACACCTCTGCCATAGGTCATTCCAAGTGGTTCGCTACGTTTGGTGACTTAGCAGGGGTGCCCGGGTTCATGGGGTAAGGTTTGTCCAGGTCTTGGCTGCGGATGCGTTGGCCCACCTACTGCGTGGTGGGTCGGATCGGGAGAGAATGGTTGAGGGAGACCCTTTACAACTAGCTACCGTTGTCCAGGCCGCTCGATAGTACAGGGGCCCGACCCTCAGGCTCACGACTGAGGGTGGGCTGCCCCACCAGCGAGTGTAAAAACCCCGCCGCTGCTGTTGTGCCGATTCGTGACCGGAGGGGACCCAGCAGTAGCGTTTGGGGCGCATTGGGAGCCCTTCCCAGCCAGGCTCTCCCAACCATAGCCTTGCACCGCAATGGGTGGGATGGATTCATACGTCCGTCAGTCCTGGATACCCTGACCCCCAACTTCCTACCCACCCTTTATACCTAATCCTTCCCTTGCTTTCCTTTTCTTATAAAACCCCCAACAATAATTAAAAAAACATGCAATCACAAAACTTAAACAATAATAACATCATTACAACGGCGAGTAGTAGGCGTCCCCGGTGCAGACCAAAAATGTTGGTAAATTTTACCAACATTCGAGGCCTGCACAAAAATTTAAATTCTGTCCACCATCACCTTCAATCCCAACGCCCAAACCTTTTATTCCTCTCCGAAACGCAGATAGCTAAGCCTCCTGACGCCTCCTATCTGGACTGCAAGGGCTTCACCCTCGTAGGCAAGTTCAGACCAAAAGGAGGTGTTTGTTTGTATAGCCGAGCTGACGTCAACTGTGTGCGACTGTTGAGTCTGGAAAATTCCAGATTTGACGTAATGTGAGTGCGCGTCAGTCTTGCCAGTACGGTAAGATTTTATGCGTGTTTATACCGCTCACCAAACCTCAGCGAATCAGACTCATCCGAGCTATTTAAACATTTGAGCGAAACTATTGATGACCTCTTACCCCGCTACCCTTCGGCTGAGTTTGTTGTTCTGGGGGACTTCAATGCTCATAATGAACCGTGGTTGAAGTTCTCATGTTCAACAAACTCGGCTGGCCGACAGGCGGAATGCCCTTTGTCATGGGTTGGAGCAACTGGTTCAGGAGCCTACGAGGGTTCCCGATGTCCAGACTCACCGCTCCAATCTGTTAGACCTATTTTTAACTACCGAGCCACGTGGTTATGGGATTGATGTCGCAGCGCCTTTAGGATCGTCCGACCATTACCTGGTGACGACATCAATCCCTATTAACTTCAGACCCCCAATCGAGAGGCTGAAGAGGAAAATGTGGCACTATAGGTCAGCAGATTGGTTCGGTCTGCGGGCACATTTTAATGCTTTCCCATGGTCAGCTGTCTGTTTTCAGACTTCGAATCCGTCCAGATGTGCCCAGGAAATTGGTGAAGTCATCAAATCTGCGATGGATGGCTTCATTCAATCAACCATTAAAGAAACTGGCGTAGGTTCAAAGCCGCGGTTCAGTCGACAATGCTCCGAAGCAGTTCGACGAAAAAACGCGGCTTACCGAGCCTACAACACATCTCGAACGTCAGAAAACAGATCAGCATATAACAAATTGGCAAAGGACAGTAAGAGAATCATCAATGGGTCAAAATTTGAGCACGACCTACAGATCAGTAAAAAGCTAGCTGCCTGCCCGCATGGCAGCAGGGCGTTCTGGTCGCTAGCGGGCTCCATAGGTCGCAATTTCTGCAAATCCAGTCTGCCGCCTCTTACCAGACCTGACGGTTCACTAAGCAAACACTGCTACCGAAAAGGCCAACCTTTTAGGGAAAATGTTTGCAGAAAACTCGGCCCTCGACGACCGGGGTGCCATCCCGCCGTCGGTTCCTCACTGCGACTTCTATATGAAAAAGCTGAGGATACGGCATCGGGATGTACTCCTTGTCTTACGGGGGCTCGATGTTAATAAAACTAGTGGGCCTGACGGAATACCTGCCCTGGTATTGCAGAGGTGTGCTGCAGAAATCGCTCCAGTTTTAACAAAGCTCTTTAAAATGTCCCTGAAATGTGGCTCTGTACCCTCTGGTTGGAAAAAAGCGGTCATTCATCCTATACCTAAAAAAGGTGACCGCTCCAACCCGGCCAACTACCGCCCCATAGCGATCACATCAGTTCTGTCCAAGGTGATGGAACGTGTGATCAACGATAAACTGCTCACATACCTCGAAAAGAACAAAATCATTAACGACCGCCAGTACGGATTCCGGCGGAACCGCTCGTGCGGTGATCTTCTCGCGTATGTGACGCATGTTTGGGGACGGTGCCTGGAACGTTATGGTGAGATTCAAACGGTCTCACTGGACATTTCTAAGGTCTTTGACCGGGTTTGGCACCGAGGACTTGTCAACAACTGCCTTCTTACGGACTTCCCGTTTCCTTGTGTACGTGGATTGCCGACTTTTTGAGGGAAAGATCGATTCAGACGGTTGCTGATGGTTTCATCTCTTCCTCGCATTCAATAAATGCTGGCGTCCCACAAGGATCGGTTCTATCTCCGACATTGTTTTTGTTGCACATCAATGACCTCTTGACATGTGCACCAATCCATTGTTACGCGGATGACAGTACAGTCCATGATTGCTTTTGTTTGACAAGCCCCCAAAGGGCACACAAACTCCAACGGCTCGGAGGGCTTTGAAACAGAGAATGGACGGTTACCTTGAGAGGGTCTCCTCTTGGGGTAAGAATAACCTCGTCGAATTTAATGTTTCAAAGACCCAATCATGTCTGATTACGTCTAAAATGGATCGAAATGACAATCTAGTCTCCTTTAATGGAAGCAATCTTCCCAACAAGTCCTCCATTGATATGCTTGGTGTAACCTTAAGTGACCAGCTCAGGTATGGGGGCTCCATCGAAACCCGAATAAAGTTAGCCTCTCAGAAGCTGGGCGTATTGTACAGAGCCCGCAGATACTTTAATAGTACACAACTGCTGACCCTGTACAAATCGCAATGGCGCCCCATTGTAGAATTTGGCAGCCACCTCTGGTCGGGAGTCCCAAAATATCTGAAAAAAAACCTTGACTCTGTGCAGAAACGGGCGGTCCGTTTGATAGATTCGCCTATCTTAACAAATGGGTTGCAATCTTTGGAGCACAGACGTCGGGTGGGAATGCTGTCCTTGTTCTACCGGTATTTTAATGGAAGATGCTCCGAGGAACTAGCGTCATTGATCCCTTCGGCACCGGTGCATAGTCGGGAAACACGCCAAACGCGCGCCCAACATTTGCACACGGTTGACATTTGTCACATGAGAACGGGTCGCTTCTACGACTCGTTCTTGTGTTCAGCAGCTCGGCTGTGGAATGATCTGCCGGCCTCTGTGTTTCCTCCATCCTATAACATGGGTCTTTTCAAGACCCAAGTTCACTCCTTCCTATCCTCTAAAAGATCCTCCACACAGCATCCCCAAAGATGATATAGGCCTTGAGGGAAATTATTTCCTCCTTGGTCTCCTGTGTGGAGTGGAAAAAAAAAAAATCACTGTGGTACCTGAAGGGTTTATTAAGGATGACTCTTATTAGGGATTTTTGCGCTTTTGCCAGGGGGTCCAAAATTGTTTTGGCACAACCGCCCCATCCTAAGAATGCATATTCAAGTAAAGAATTACACATGGCATAATATATTGATTTTAGATCTTTTACGTTTAGAATGTTTCTAATAGTTATGAAAAGGTGAGTGAGTTTTCTGACTTTTGTGGCAATTGAGATTACCTGTTCTTCCCATTTTAGGAATTTATCAATAATGATTCCTAAATATTTTACACTATCCACGCATTCTAAGTTATTGCACGTACAAGTATTTATTTCATTGCAAAGGTGAGCAGTAATATTTAGCACGTCTTTGGGTTGTCCCGCTTGCATTGCACTGAAACGTATGAATTTAGTTTTATCCGTATTGAGAGTAAGGAGGTTATTGTCTAACCATTGCATAACCTTGTTTATACCAATTTCTGCTTTACTATGAACTTCGTTCCAGGTTTTGCCTTCATAAATCAATACTGTATCATCAGCAAAGGTGATGATGTGATCGGCAAGGTTACTGTTACATAGGTCATTGATGTATATATTGAACAAAATAGGCCCTAGAGTACTTCCTTGGGGTACACCAAATCCAATATTGGATAGTTCGCTTAGACTATCATTGATATTAACTCTTTGGCTTCTGTTTTCTAAGTAGCTACCCAGCCATTTAAATAGTTGTCCGTGTATACCGATTAGCTGTAGTTTTTTTTTTCGAAGAAAGTTTAGAAGTTTCGATAGTTAGTAGCGTTTTAGAAAAGAACCAGTAAAGTTCAAGTTAGTAGTTTTAAAGAAAGGAACCGGGAAGGTTCAGAGTGCCGTTTTAAAGAGGAGCCAAGAAGGTTTGGCAATTAGTAGTATTTAAGAAGGGAACAAGGAAGGTTCGCCAGCAACATTTCGAAAAGAGACAAGTAAGGGTCTAGTACCAGAGAGAAGCAGTTGTCATTTATCATAAATAAAATTTTGTCTTATTACAACCCCCTACCCGAGGACCTTGAAGAGTATTTTCCTGCTTTCATCGGTTCTCGTACCAAGATACTAGAAACAATCTTTGTGAATTCATAGTAAACTCATTAAATCATGAAATATTTACTATGACTATGTGAAACATGGTAACCCAACATAAAGAACTACTGAAGACAAATAATAAATAAACTATAAAACGCCTATGTTGTACTCTCTTGTTGAATTTAAAAAAAAGCTTCAATGGCGATAATCTCGAAATTATCTCTTTGTGATTACGCCCTTCCCCACCACATATTATTTTATAATATATACCTGCCTACCTAAGCGTGAATCGAATTACCCAATCTAAATTGTATAGGTAATTTTCACTTGGACCGTCAATATAAAAAAGTAATTCAGTATAAACAATAAATTTTTGGTGACTAATTTTCTTCTGTTCTATTTTTCAAGTAAGTTCAACTAATGGTAGATTCCCACTTCATCTTTTCTATAGTATATTTCCTAGAATGAAAGGCGAAGTCGATTCAACATTGGTCTTTTCTATTTTATCGGGCAATCCATGGCATAGAAAGCTTGTTCTCACTGATATATTTTATAGATTCTATGAAATACATCACTGAATAGATGTGTGAACCTAGCTTTATTGATGGTTAGGGAGGTAGGTACTGTGAATAAATGACATGACCGTAGGAACCAAAAATATTCTCATTTCTAAATCTAACAATATAAGAGCAAAAATATTTGCCTCATATAGGTAGCTATAGTAAATTCCAAGATTTTGAAAGAATTGAAAGGCACATAGTTTATCATAATTAATACACATCATTACAGAGTTTATCAACACTTTTGAAAATTTGAACTATGAACGCCATCTGTTGAAGATCACTTGAATCTAATTGATTTTCTGTTCAAGAAAGAATTTCTGGGTCGGGGTGTGAAGACAGATAAATCGTAAATTCTAATTTAGAAATATGATTCTATAAATGCTTTCAAATCACAATTATATGAAAAATTCGGAATCCGCAAAACATTTATGTAGTTGAAAAGGATCAAACTAATAATCATATCACCGGCGATAATATTCTACACAAAAATAGTTTTGGCATTAGATTAGATAATTTAGAACCTTTAGAAATAAAGAAAGCCAATCAAATTGATAGTAATACTTGTAGCTTGTCCTACGGTCCTATATTATATATATATTTCCAGTGAACTAAAAATTTCCCACTTCCTCTTAGGGGCGAGAGGGACATCGGAGAGTTATTATTTATTAATTCAAAATAATGATAGTATTATTACGCCATACAATAAACATAATGTTTTTAAATAGAAAAATATTTATTAAATATTTTATAAATTTACATAGGCTTATTAATTTACATTTATTTATTTATCAAAATCTAATCAGAAATATAACTTTTTCTGAGCGTCCCATTGTATGTTTTACAAAATATTTAAAATACGAATATGATTTTTACAGTGGAGAAAAGTATTTTTAACCCTTTATCGTTGCGTTTTTGTTAATAAACATAACCAAAGATTTGTAATCCGCATTACAAAAAAAATAAATAAACATTAAAGTTACGTAGTGTTGATAAAAAAATTAAACCACACTGTTCTTTTTTTTAATTTATCGTATCGACAAGTTACAAAAAAACCTTCACAGCATTTTTTAAGGATACTCAACTTTTTAAATGTTTTTGTAAAACTTGCGTAGAACGGTCAGAAATGTGTAATATTTCTGATTATATTTTGATAAATGCTTAAGCCCATGCAAATTAAAAAAAAACGTAATAAATATTTTTCTTTTTAAAAACACCATGTTTATCGTATTGCACAATAATATTATCATTATTTTTAATTAATAAATAATAACTCTCCAACGTCCCTCTCCCCCTTAATCTCTCCCTCCTTTGACATTCTGTCTTTCTTTATTATATGTTGTTCCATTCTGTTACATGTAAGCATATCTGTCTCACTGTTCCATTGTTTCGTTTTATATTTTGTCTCTCTCATAATATTAATAAATAATAACTCTCCAACGTCCCTCTCCCCCTTAATCTCTCCCTCCTTTGACATTCTGTCTTTCTTTTTTATATGTTGTTCCATTCTGTTACATGTAAGCATATCTGTCTCACTGTTCCATTGTTTCGTTTTATATTTTGTCTCTCTCATAATATTAATAAATAATAACTCTCCAACGTCCCTCTCCCCCTTAATCTCTCCCTCCTTTGACATTCTGTCTTTCTTTTTTATATGTTGTTCCATTCTGTTACATGTAAGCATATCTGTCTCACTGTTCCATTGTTTCGTTTTATATTTTGTCTCTCTCATAATATTTTTTCTATTATGTTTCACCTATACACGGTGTCAAGAGACGTACCTAACTTACTTTAACCAGTGATTCCTGGTCATATTTCGAAAAAAAAACAGGGAAATGAAATTTTGGTCTCCGGCAACATTTAAATTTTTTTTTTAATTCACATAAAAACATGAAATTTCAGTAGGTATTTGGCAGGTGGGGTAGAGGAGAGGCGTTGGACAGTTACTCGGATGAGTGATCATCGACAACATATGAATAAATATTGAAAAAAGAAAAACTGTAAAAAATGTCACCGGAGACCAATATTTCATTTACCTTTTTTACTGTATGGTCTGGAATCGCTGGTTAAAGTAAGTCAGGTACGTCTCTTAGCACCCTGTGTATATGCTCACTCTATGTATATATGTTTCGTTTTGAATTTTTCCCCAACAAAGCTTGGGATAAGCGAAACCGGTTGGTAATGAATTTAAAATAAATTAGCAGCTCAAAACAAAGTTTTAATTTAATAAATATATCAAACCATAAAGTAATTGTTTTCTAAGAAACGTTAAAAAAATATTTTGTTTAAATACAAACATAACTTTCTGTGGACGGAAAACTTTGAAGTTCCTTGACAAAATATTACCAAGTTAATTAATGAAAAAATATTTCCGGTTTTCTGACTTATTGACTTCACATCCGATCCACGAATTTCAATACTTAATGTGAAATTTTAATCTAATTACGCACAAAGTAAGATAAAATTGACCATACTTCAGGGACACGGAGATGGCCACAATACACTTCTATCGGTTTATCTCTTCAGTGATTAAAAGGGTTATGAAAAATAGACTCCTATACCGAAAAAATATTAAAAAAACACAATAAGATTAATTATTTGAACAAGCTATTTATTTATTTAAACACATAATAACATTAAACTAAAAGTTGGGGTTCTAATATCCTCTGTAATTAATCTTGGGGTCCAGCCCAACGAGCTGTCTCATGATGAAGACGGGGAGCCTCTTTCCCTTCCAGGTGCGGGGCATGGGGGGCTCGTAGGCCTGCCGAAACTTCTCGTTGACGTACGC
This sequence comes from Halesus radiatus, assembly GCA_022606495.2. Taxonomy (NCBI): domain Eukaryota; kingdom Metazoa; phylum Arthropoda; class Insecta; order Trichoptera; family Limnephilidae; genus Halesus; species Halesus radiatus. Next base: position 10,444 of record JAHDVE020012152.1, on the reverse strand, counting down.
CTCCGCTGAGAAGTTTTCCGCATCCTTTATCCTGGCGATCAGCACCGCCTGGAAGGCCTTCTCTTTCCTCATCTCACGACGCTGTCTGACCTGATAGGTGAGATAAGAAAGTAACAGTTTTAGTTTTAAAAAGGAAAGTGTGTCATAAGATATCATTTTATTTATAATATTAGCTACACATAGAAGTCATCTTCGGGGTTGCTGTTTTAACTGCTTATCCTTATCCTTAGTCTATAAGCCTAAGGAAAAGGAATTTTCCTTAAAAAGAACCAAAATAGGCCTCCTGGGTCTTGAAGAGACCTCAGATGCAAGTTAATCCTATATCCGAGCTGTTGATCACAACGAGTTGTAAAAAACGACACATTCTTACGCAGTCAACCGAGTCATAATATTTTTCCTATGATAAAAATCTCACAAATATTATACAAGTTTAACTGAAAACATCTCACCCTCGGACAGAATGTAAAGAGTAATAAAAAAATCAAGCTTTACCTTAGCCCATTCGAACTTCATGCGTTTCCTTAATTTTTTAAGCTTATGTTTCTTCATCTTCCTTTTGCGGATGACTATCAATCTCACAGCTTGCTTTTCTGGTAAATCGCTTTCTGTGGGGCACTCCATGGCATTGTTTGCAAGCGGGATATCCTCAATTCTTATAATATTCCTCTTTGGGGCAGAGGGAGTAAATGGCAGGAGTGGCAGGTCCATAATAGGTGGTCTAAATCTGTCGAGATTTGGGGTTATGTTTATAATCGACCTCGGAGAAAATGTAAGGTTTGTAAAACTTTTGGACATCTCATTTCCTTTCGATTTGTCGATAGTGAGGCAGTTAAAGGCAGAAATGAGATTAACTTCACATTTTGACACATCTGTGCTCAAAAATTTGACTTTCGGTATCCCAGCTGAAAAGGAGGTTAGATTAATCAATTTCAATTATTTACATATAAATGTTTCAAGACGATTAAGATATAATTTGAATTACCTTTTAGAGCCCTTAAAGGTGGAAGAAGTCTGTTAAGAATCATATTTGTAAATTCATAAATCACAAGGAAATGCCGAAAATTTTATACAGAAAAGTTTAAAAAAAACTCAAAGCAGAGATAAATCATTATTTTTTGACGGATAGAAAAATGTGGCCATACTTAGGTGCGGCGAAGGCTGTTGCTTTTACTCGTCAAGGGCCGGAATTTCTGTACTCGGCTTGAGAAATAATTACGTTCGTCAAGTTGCTCCTTGGTAAGAACCCGGACAAGATAAATCAACTGATGGCATTCCTAAGTAAACTAAAATACCATTCCCAATGTTTCACTTGCTTTTTAGCCTGGTTTAAGAGATATTTATTTTCGTCAGGTTGCTAGCGTATTGGTTTTCTGACCACCCAATCAGGCAGAACATTTCTGAGTACACTGAAATACCGGCCCGTATCATAATATCATACCATATTAAGCTTTATAAACAAACACAATCCTTGTATCATGATAATAGTATAAAGTATGTAATATAGCCCTTTGCGAAAGAATTGAAAAACGCAAATCATTTCTGAAGAACACGGTAACAAGGGATTTATAATAAAACTGAATATCTAGTCCGAAAGGCCGAAATTAATAAATTACTAAAAAGCAAAAGTTTGAAATTGTAAATTTTTTTCATCTAATTTATAAATCTATTCATTTATTTTTATCCTTTCTCCATCCTTAGGCACTTCTTATTATGGTTTATTGGTCAGACAGAACCATTAGTTTATTTTCAGTAAAACGAGATGCAACTAATTGTTAGCATTTGTATGGCATTCTTTTTCAGGTTTTTCGGCAATAATAATGTCAACAGCAAATTTTTTTGGTGTTCCACCGTGAGAGTAACCTTTTATAATTTTATTACTCATCAAAGGTAGGTACTTCGGAAAACCCAATCTAACCCACGGGATGTAGCAACATACTGAACTTGTCAAAATGTCAAAGTAGTGGTTGTCAAATGAAAATATTGAAAATTTTGACGATTAGTCAAAATAACTTTTGTTGTTTGTGTAGTGATAAGCGAATTTTTCACATATGAATGTGGGTGTATTTAATAAGGTCAACTTCAAGGTAATTATGCGGAAGTATATAATACTAAAAACAACAATGTTATTATTATGTACCGGGGCATCATAATAGGTTTCGCATCATAATGCATAACGGTAATTTCATTCGCTGTGGAGTTGTAATTTATTCCACTAGGTACGTGTTCTATTATTACACTGTGATTGTTAACTAGATCGGTCGTGTTTTGTGTTACCACCCTTTTGTTTGAAAGAGGGCATGAGTTTTTACTCCACATCATCATAAAGTTGAATTTTCACTGAAGGCCCACATAGTTTCAGAAGTAAACTGCCCTTTATAGTTATTTGACAAGCATAACAATTTCTACAACATTATCAAACAATGTGCATACGTTGTTTATATGGCAACGAGAATCCATTTTAGAATTTCTGTACACCGGCGGTAAAAGTGCGATAAGTATAAAATGCTGCCTATTCTACAATAAAAATCTCACTCAATGATTTAGAAAAAAATCATTTAGTCATTGTATTCTTGGATAAGTATATAACTGGTTTGACCTAACTGTGTCCATTACTTTAGAAACGATTTTCTACGTAGAGTACATGGCTCCACCTGATGATATAGATTCCCTTTGATTTAACAATCTTTTATGCTGTTTTAAACATCGAAAAAGGTGAATGTAAGAAAATGTATAAGTTTCTATGTGCTCAGAAGCTGCCCGTACTCTACAGAGCCCGCAGATACTTCAATAGTACACAACTGCTGACCATGGACAAATCGCAAGTGTGCCCCACTGTAGAATTTGGCAGCCACCTCTGGTTGGAAACCCCAAAATATGTGAAAATAACCCTTGACTGTGCAGAAACGGGTGGTCTGTTAGATTCGCCTATCTTAACAAAGGGATTGCAATCTTTGGATCACAGACGTTAGTGGGAATGCTGTCCTTGTTCTATCAGTATTCCAATAGAAGATGCTCTGAGGAACTAGCGTCACTGATCTCTTTCGGCACCGGTGCACAGTCGGGAAGCACGTCAAACGCACTCCCAAAATTTATACACGGTTGACATTTGTCACATGAGAACGGGTCACTTCTACGACTCATTCTTGTGTTCAACAGCCCGGCTGTGGATTGATTTGCCGGCCTCTGTGTTTCCCCCCCCCCATAACATGGGTCTCTTCAAGACCCATGTTCACTCCTTCCTATCCTCTAAAAGACCCTCCACACAGCATCCCCAAAGATGACATAGGCCTTGAGGGAAATTATTTCCCTTAGGCCCTCCTGTACTGTATAGTTACTGTAAAAACAATAAAAATGGTTTCTCGCAATGAAAATAAATTTATTTATTTAAAACTTGTAGGGCTTTTACATAGAGTTTATCTTTTGGTTGGAACATAAGAAATGATTATAGATAAAAATACGTACAAGATGAAAAATACTGGAAATAATAATACCTGATGTTGAAGGATACTGAAGCACCCTCCCTGGCCTAAAAAGTCAAGTTTTGTTAACATTTTAAAGAAGTAAATTGGTGATTAGTGAAAAACTGTGATGATTTTGGCAATTATTTATTTACACTATTTAACAACACCTGTTCAGCGTCAAGGTCACATAGCACGACAAGTTAACGTACAATATCTGTATATTGACGTATACATAGTTTTTTTCTTAAGGCTAATTAATGTGTGTGTTCTACACTGTCACTCAAATGTTCATTTTCAAATTATTGTAGAGTAGCGTATGTTTATACAAAAAAATATGTAACCGATAAAATTTCTAAAAAATTACCCCTCCCCCCCCAGAGCCTGTCTGTCCAAAACTTTGAAACAATACTGAACAAGTGGTACTTATTCACTGCACGATGCATTGCTGATGGCATGAATATTTGTAAATACTTGCACATGAACGTGCCTGTGTGGACGCGATTCGCTTTAAGTGCGCAGTACGCTTGTCGAGCGAAACTTACTACGGTGCTTTACTATGCGTGCAGTCTAAATGAACTCCGATCCGTGGACCCCCATTTATATCTCATGAACCCCTTTTTTCTTTGTCCCTGCCATGGATCCCCTGCAAATCTATATAAACCCTCCCATTGGTCCGTACAGACCACTTTGGGAACCTATAGTTTAGACCCTGCTATCCTTTGGTTCTTACAGCGATAGCGCAAAACTACACTATTGCAAAACCGAATAAAGACCTTTCAATGTATGTGTGTTTTTTTTTTAAGCAAGTGTTTTTGCCATGCCTTCCACTGTACGTGTCTGCACTGCTCGGTGCCGGTAGATGTGATTCGAACTTAATAATGATTTTTAAGCTGAAATTCTTCAAGTTTTTTATTAAATACGTCAATTTCATTAAGGTATTGGTTTTCAATAATATGAAACCACGCTATCGAGGAGTGAGCACTAAGTAGGGTATTGGAGTACTGAAAAAGAATAATATATTTTGTCCTGTTACTCTTGCGGATATAATATGCAGGTTTATTATTTGCAGGAGTTTGGGATAGTCGAAAATACTTCTAAACTTGATACGTATTATGTTTTGTTGAATATGTATTTATGTTTCTCCGTATCTTATCTAACCCGTATCTCCGATGCATGAGTAACTCATTTGACATGTATGGGGAATGGGGATGCGTGGTGACCTGATATTGTGAGCATAAAATGAAAAGTGGCCAAGTCAAACTCATTATTTGTTGGCAGATTGACATTGAAGAGGATTTTTCGAATTTTTGTAGGCTCATAGTTTAGCAAGATATTTTTTATTTAAAAAATATTTTGTTACATGTGTAAAAAATATCCAGACTTGGAAAGTTGTAAGTTTATGTCTATGTAAGGGACTTCAGTCTTAGTTGGCCAATGGACAAAATTTTTGACTTGACCGCTTTTTATTGTATGCTCACAATATGTTTTTTAAGTATTTATTTTTCTATGTATCTTATCAAACCCGTATCTTCCAGGATCGCAGCCTGAGTGGCTCATCCGACATGTACGGGGAATGGGGTTGCGTGGTGCTGGGCGGGGGCGCGGGCAGCGGGGTGTTGGGGGCACTCCGCGGCGGGGGACGAGACGTAGCGGCTGCAGTGCTGCGTCAGCTGGTGCCCCCGCCACAACAGGCCAAGATGGAGCAACCGCCACTCAATACCCATCAGGAGGTAATATTTCTTTTAGTATTTAATTTTTTTTCATGTGATTCCCACACACAAATCCAAATTGTCTGCAGTCAGTTGATCCCCAATAATAAGGAACTCCAGTCCATTTATTTAATCTTTTTTTTATTAATGTTGACATCCTAACTTAATTTTCTTCTTATTTAATTTTTTTTTTAAAGTTCGTTTTCATGGTTAAAATAATTGTTAAAGTTTCAATTTTTTAAAGCCCACCAAAACGCACGCAATCTATGGCTTGTTGGGTGTGACGTCACAGGAGCAGCCGGATTAGCGATTCAATAGGCGGTAATCGATATTATATGGATTCCAATCAAAACTTCGAGAACTTTATACTCAAATTTAACTGCTTTTAATTGAAGAAAACATTGTAGAATATCAGCGTCTCGTTACTATTGTAGGTGCATTGTATCAAAGTGCAAAAATCCATTCATATCCTCAACTAATTAACAATTTATCAGCGTTCAAAGAAAGTCTTTTAAGTCATTTAATGCTTTAAATTATGTTTGAAAGGCAAATCAGAATCGCTTGCGTTAATAGCTTCCATCAGTGTTCTATGCATGCGCGAAAACTGACGCATGCGCATCTGTGAACTTGATAAACAGCCGGTGACATGAATAGGTTGAATAAATTAAATAGTTTTGAACTCTAATGGCTTGAAATAAAAATAAATATATTATGCATTGTAAGAAATAATAGGTTTGAGGTATCATTAGAAATCCTCCACTTCCAGAATAACTGAAGAAATAATCACCAAAGTGCCAATGACGTCGTTGTTTTGTGCAAGCGGTATAGATTATTCAATAAACAAATTCGTTAAAATTGTTATGAATTTTCAAGCAAAAACCCTCAAGTAGTCGCAATAAACAAACATAATTATTTTACGAGCAAAATGAACACTGCAAACAGCGAAATTATAAGCCATAGATTATAAAAAGCGGGAAAAAACCTTATCTAGTTATAAGTTGGGCTCGAAAACTGCATGTGTGACATCAGAAGCAGTGGTACCAACAGAACATGGTGTTTTGATGGTATGGTTTTTAATTCACTTTTATATAACGATTTATAAAATCTTCGTATAATTATATACAATGAAAGTTATATATTCAGAATCGGCATTTGCTGATCTATACGAATATATATTTTTAAACCCATTATATTTTTCACTGTAGTTCCTTATTGAGAAGCATATACCAGAATCCAAATTTTTTGGACAATAATTTTTTAATAATTTACTCTATATCTAAATGTATATTTGGAGGTATATATATTGGCTGAAGAATACGGGGAGGGGAAGAAGGTTGAGAAGTACCTGACTATTCAAATCTGGTCACTAAACATGACTAAACCATTTTCACACAACGTCTCTATTCTCAACGGTGGTGTTTCACTGGGGCGATGCTGAGAGTATCTACTACTCTGAATGAGACTCGGATACTTATTTTGGCCCTAACTAAAGCTTAATTTTTTATATCTCAACCATGAATCTATTTAACCTCTTGAAAACTGCAATTTTCAATTAAGAAATTGCTAAATAGCAGAGGGTTTTCCGCGTTTGCCGCACCGTGCGCCAGCTGGATGTAATTTCGTAATTACTGACTTATTTTTTGCAATATTATGTTTTTGTAAATGATACCATATCACCAGTTAATGTGTTTATAAAAATTATAAGTATATGTATGTCATAAGTAGTTTTCCAGAATATCCCCCAGCTTCATATATTTAGAGAATGATTTTTACTGTCTCATTTTACAAAAAAAGATAAAGGAATATGAAAATATTTTTGAAATTTTATCTTCCATAAAGTTAAATAAGTGCCTTTCACAATAAAATAAAACGAGGTTTTCCTATAAGTAATATGACTTTGAAAACCGGAAATATTTTTTGCAGTGAGAGGATATTATTATTTATTTTTTCAGTTGGCACGCGTGCATGTTACCAACTAGAAGTGAGAATATTTTAATTGCATTATTATTCATTTGCCAATCGAATAAAATTTATTTGAGTATTGTACAAACATACGTAATACGTAAAATCCCTTGAGAACGTGACCATTATGAATCAACTCCATACTGCTCGTTGGCATCTAACCGAATATTGTGGCATTAACGTTCCACAGGTTAAAGTGTCTTTGAAGTAATTAAACACTAAACAGTGCTATGTAATATTGACCATTTATTTTTATTATTACGAGTTATTACGGCATTGACAGCCAAGAAAATAACATTCGAAAATATTGCATCAAAAGAAGAAAAACTAATGAGTTATTTTTAATACTTTTCATAGGTGGAATGGGTCATGGAGGTTATCCGTCACGGTCTATCTTTACCCCTGACAGAACAAGACATTCTCCGCAACTGCGTGACAGTCTACTGCGACTGGCTGTCCGCCCTCATCCCTCCCAACTCTGGACCCATCCCGCACATTCTTCCCGTCATCCCGGAACCGGTCATGAAGGAACCGGAGCGATACGCCAGGAGAATTATACAACACCTGCATAACCTGTTTGTGCCGAGGCCTGGTGAAGGTATGCATATCTTATATATAAATTTGGGTTTATAAAATTAAAAATGCTTATTATGCTTTAAAAAATTGTCAGTAAAAAGAAACACTTGGATAGTCGTTCTACTGCGAGAGTGCAGTAATACTGCTTTCGCCACTGGTGGTGAAAAGGAGAACACTTAACCCTGTCGGTAAAAAGGAGGACTACATTAATTTGGTTACCGGCTAACTCAACACACGTATGAATCAGCACACTTTTTTTAAATTATGTAAAATTTAACAAATAGCCATTAAAAGAACAACAAAAATTGACCAAGAACCTAATCTAGCCTAACGTAATAAATTTTTATTTTTTATTTATTTATTTTGTCAGTAAAAAGAAACGCTTGGATAGTCGTTCTACTGCGAGAGTGCAGTAATACTGCTTTCACCACTAGTGGTGAAAAGGAGAACACTTAACCCTGTCGGTAAAAAGGAGGACTATATTAATTTGGTTACCGGCTAACTCAACACACGTATGAATCAGCACACTTTTTTTAAATGATGTAAAATTTAACAAATAGCCATTAAAAGAACAACAAAAATTGACCAAGAACCTAATCTAGCCTAACCTAATAAATTTTTATTTTTTGTTTATTTATTTTATACGAAAAGATTAATTAGGTTTTCGGGGTACTTTTTTTTTCTACTTTTAATGCCTTTATATAACTTTTAAAAAGTGTACCGATTCATATGTGTGTTGAATACATACATTGTCATGGAACCATTAACTTTACTCCAATCCAAACCATTAAACAAACACAACAGCTAGTAATAAATATTAATGCGAAATTTGATTAGCATCTTGTAATCTGATTTATTTTACTATTAATAAGCTATTTTCTTGAAACTTCATTAGAAAAATGCATTATTGCAATGTATTATGCAGCAGCATATTTGTACATATTCTGACACATCTGTAATTTTTATTCTTGCGAGTTTCTGATTTGGAGTACTAATGTAATTTGAAAAGAATTAAAATTTACCTTTAAAAGTTTAACACTTCATTATGATATTAATTATTTAAAAAATATAAATAACAGTTAGTAGCCGACTGGTCAAATCCATCGGGTTCGCACCCAGGTGTCGTCGATTCAATCCCCTGCTAGCTAAGTCCTCCATCATTACACAAGCAACCTTTTCAGATTATAATGATTGTAGTAGAACATTTTCAAATATAGGCTTATTCGTAACATGTCTTTCTTTAAAAAAAACCATTTGATCAATATTGATTAATCCTACCCCAGAACAGGTTTCACCTAGTGAGGTAGGTAATGTAAACCATACAATAATATAATTATGCAACATAAATTGTACTTATATTTAAACATGCCGTATTGTATGAAACTATATAAAGTTCTTCCAATAAATGTCAATTTATCGACACTGAAATTGAAAAAAACTGAACATGAATTAAAAAAGGCACGGAAAATTAAAGAATTTAGGTACCAGCCAAGACTCAAACCCGAAACCTTTCCTATATTTGGGTCAGAGGAACTCGTGAATTGTGCTAGCGAAACCTTTTTCCTTACTGCCATTTTTATTAATTTCTTACAAACATGATGGATATTGAAAAGTTTTAAAAAAGAATGTCATTTATTTTCAAGAAATGGGATTGATGAAAATGGCAGTTAGAAAAAAGCATATTTGGCAAGTGCTTCCGTACAAGATTTTCCCATTTTATCATCATAATAATAATTATGTATACATTTAATAATATTTTTAATGCATTTTTTTTCAAGTCTTGCCATTTATTTACCAAGAGGAGCTCGGTGAGATTTAAAAAAATGATATTAATGCGCATGTTTTGTTAATTTTGTATCTTAATTTACGTTTCAACATGTTGTATCAAATCAACTGAGTCCATCATCAATGAAAAAAATCTATTCACTTTTACCCCTGTTAAAGAATAAATATTTTTATTATTGAAGACTATATGAAAAATCCCGTTGTAAAGTGAAACCGGTCCGGTTTTAAATAAAAAGTGGAAAAAAAATTTTTAAGATTTTGAATTAAAAAAAATCATTTTAAAATGTAATTCCACCATGAATTGAAAGTTAAAATTTTTTTTTTATTTTTATTATAAAACACAGATAATACAATAATTTGATATTGCAATCACCAAAGAGTACCTCATGCAAAGCTGCCATATGCAGCTTGTCTGCAGGTAAAAAAAATTATATTCATAATATTATCCAAAAACTCCGAGAAAGTTTCAAATCCATTGATTTGCAGCTACTTCATTTACCATGTTTTCCACTATTTCTTAGATAATCCGTAAATTATTATAAATAATATTAATAATTCTCAATGAAATATGGAACCTAAAAATAAATAGGTAACTGTCGCAACTGGGACTTGAACCCAGATCCTCCAGTCTTACCTGAATCAACACTCTCCCAATCGAACTTGGTCAAATTTGGTATTTTTTATTGTTATCGTATTTCAATTTAAGAATTACAAACATTTTTTCCTTAATTTTTTTCCATTTTTTTAATGGGCTGCCATCTTTGGAATGATTGCAAAGTTCTAACCAGAATATATTTGCAACCTAGTTCGTATATCCGTTATTTATGTATATAGAAAATCTTTTTGACTTATTTACAAGTAAATTTATTCATTCTCGACTAATTTCTTAATAAATTTAATAAATATTTCTTTGCAATGACTCTTTTTTTATGTGAAAGTGTTAATTTTTTT